>JAJIYU010006135.1:0-21210 GCA_030144865.1 Tinospora cordifolia | reverse complement strand
CATCATTTGTGTAATTATTTTCTCAAAAATTAAGTAATTCCCCAAAAATTACATTTTCTTCCCAAAAATTCCATTATTTGCACCAAAAATTTCATAAAAATTCTGAAAATTCCATAATTAATCCCAAAAATTATTTTCTCTCAAGAAATTTCATTTTCATCCTAATTTCACATATTTTCCCATTTTTCTCATTTTCTCCAATAAATAATATAAATTTGAGAAAAATTGATGTAAATCATTGTATTTCTATTAAAAAATTTCGAAAAATGTATATATCGGACCCGAATATTTTGTGTATCAAAACATGGGTCGTCACAGTAACCCACTTCGTAATAGTGACGTTACGACCGACACATAATACCATATACGCTATACCTATATATATAATATTATGTCAGCCTCTTACCATAAAAAATTATTCCATATCCATACAAAAATTTTAACAGAGTCTCCCTTAAAATTTTGACTTATCTCAAAGGAACATCAACACTTGATAAACATTATTATCAATCTACAAGTCCATAACAGATAATATTACACATGTTATTATCAGACAACCCATAATTTATAATCTACAATGTTTCGCAGTCTTAACTAGTATATAAAAATATTCAAATCCCTTTAATGATATTATATATGCAGTGATAATTATAATTATACAAAAATACAACCTACAAAATAATTAAACCTATGCACACAATAGTAACTAAAGAATCGACTACTCTTCTCACACTAGTCTTTTTCCTTTTCTATCTGTTCCTGAAATATTGAACGTAATAAGTGAGCGACAACATGCCAAGTGAATAATCTTTATCTATGACATTTAAATGTATTTAAATAATCATGCAGAAAATCAAATTAGATAAAACAATTAAATTCATCATGCACATTTAAGCCATACATACATGCATTCAACATAGCGATCATGCTATTTTCAATACATCATTTAATAAAACACATGCACATCCAAATTTTTCAAAAGTCGATCTAGTTGATTTCTTGTCTGGCCTAGACAATAGTTAACTGTACATCTAATTATCACAAATTTCACTGTCATTTTGAGGATTATCATATAGAGAACGACTTATACTTCTCATGGCTTAGTCCCACATGAATTATCATGTAAGAAATATTATTCCTCATGGCTCAGACCATCGAAAAGATATCGCATTTTAGATATGTTCTTACGAATCAAAACCATGTTGTCGTATAAATACAATCTTATGTATTTCAAACCAAATGCAAAAGATGTCAATACAAATAGCATGCTTACATTCAAATCAATTTATATCTACAATTTCATATAAATGACCAAGATAAAGAAATACTTACAGAATACTAACAACTTAACCCCGTTGGGCACGTAACTCATTTCCTAGTATGATAATCAGCCACTTCCAAATTTACTGTAAAACTCAGTAATATATAATCTATCATTCTATATATATAATATATATTTTCATCTGAATCGGTTCTTATTTAATAAAAAAAAAAGGTTTTGACATAATATCATCAAAATTATTATCCAATCAATTCCCAATACCTATTCTAAAATCTAAGTTCTAATTCATCACCACAACTATCCTATCAAACATAATCTCAATTCATTTTTATATTTAACTTCTAACACATTTGTTTTTCATATTTAATCACATAGACCTTATGTGCGCGTTAGCTCAAATATTCTCAATAACCTTTAAAATTAGTTTCCTACTCGTATACCATATTTTTACAGCAAAAAATAAAATTAATAGGCTTCCCAAATAAATTTTTACTAATTTTTTCTAATTTTCATAAATAACTCAATTGGTCAATCATTCACCAAAATCCAATTGATATCCAAAATTTACGAATTTAGTGTTGATGGGTATGTATTTCCATTCTTTACATTTTTATGGGTTTCAATCAAAGTTTTATTAGAGTTTAACATACCCAAAAACCCATCTTAAGGTTATTTAACTTTGGGTATTTATTTTGGTATGTATAGGATGGACGAACGAAAACTAACTACATATCTAATCAGATCTATGTATCACAAGGAATGTATTGGTATAATTTTTATTGAGTTTTACTCATAGTGGATGAATACCCCTTTTTAGGTACTACTATAAAACATCCCTCATAGTAAAAATTATATTTCCCTAGGTTTGTAGTACTTGACTTATCTAGCAATTTTGTAGCAAAAATTTGAAAAAATGGCTTACCTGCACATCGAATCCGTCAAAAAATTGATTTTTTTCCTTCTTCTTTATGTCTTGGTTTTGGTCTTGCATTTCTAGAAATGAAATGTTAAGGAGAGAAGGAAATGAATTGAGAGAGTCCACCGCCTGATTTTATATTAAAAGATAATTACATTTATACCCTGTTTGAGCTAAATAATTCTATAACAACATACTTTATATAACTTATTTCTATTTTTACCTTTATTTACAAACAATTTATTTATGGATTCTCAATTCTCATTCTCTCTTTTAATTATTATTATTATTATTTTTTTTTCACAACAATTATTTTTTTCCAATAACTAATTTAATTAATTAATTTATACATGTATCATGTATTTTTAATACATGTATGTAATTATACATATATGTACCCATAGTTTGTACAAATACCTATATTTATATGCATTTATTTTTATTTAAATTAATTTACGTGCCAAAGTAAAATATGGAATATTACAAATCTCTCCAACTTCAGGAATTTCGTCCTCAAAATTTAAATTCAAGGAATATATCTTAAGTAGTGAAAAGATCTGGAAATTGCTCCCATATCTTATCTTTACACTCCCAAGTTTGCTCTTCATTATCATAGAATTGTCATTTGACTCTAACTAACAGAATCTTTTTGCTCCACAGCTTTTGTACTCTTCTGGCCATGATTTGAATAAGCTTTTCTTCATATGTAGTATCTGCCCCAACTTGTATTTGTGTTAAATCTAGAACATGTGTTAGGTTTGGATAATATTTTCTTAACATAGACATATAAAACACACTATGAACACTGGCTAATCGAGGAGGTAGAACAAGGTTGTATGCAAATGGACCAATCCTTTCTAGAATCTCAAATGGTCCTACAAAGCGAGAGCTAATTTCCCTTTCACTCCAAATCTCATTTGACTTTTTTGAAGGGAAACCTTCAACAGTACTTGGTCACTCACTACAAACTCTAAAGGTCTGTGATGATGATCAAAATAACTCTTTAAATGATCTTGGGCTTTCTTCAAATTTTGCCTAATCTGCTTAATCTTTTCTGTGTGATCTACAATAACCTCTGGCCCCAACAACTATGATTCCCCTACTTCAAACCAGCAAGCTGGAGAGCTGCACGGTCGACCATATAGAACCTCATATGGGGCCATGCCAATACTAGCCTGATAGCTGTTATTATAAGCAAACTCACATAAAGATATTTATTCACTCCAAGTCCCAACAAACTCCAATATACATGATCTGAGCATATTCTCTAACATTTGAATCACCATCTTAGTTTGACCATTGGTCTAGGGGTGAAATGCTATACCGAGATGGAGATGGGTACCAAATCGAGAGTGCATAACCTGACAAAATCTCAATATAAACTGTGGATCTCTATCTGACACAATAAAAACAAGCACCTCATGCAATCTCACAATCTCTTGAATATATAACTTGCTCAGTTGGTCTATTGAGTATTTGGTGTTAATCGAAAGAAAATGCTCAGACTTAGTCAATCGGTCAACAATAACCCATATGACATCATATCTACCCAAAGATCTAAGCAGTCCTGTAATAAAATCCATAGTAATATACTCACATTTTCACTCTAGAATGGGTAAGGGTTGCATTTGACCTCTAGATCTTTGATGCTTAGTTTTTACTTATTACCACACACTACATTTCTGCACATACTTAGTTATATCTTTCTTCATCCCATGCCACCAAACTGTCTTCTTCGTATCATGGTACATTTTTTGTAGACCCCGGATGAATAGTATACTGAGATTTGTGTGCTTTTTTCTAGTAATGTTGCCCTGAACTCTCTATCAACAGGCATCCATAACCTTCCTTCATAATGCAACACACCATCAGAAAATTTTTGCTAGTCAACTCTGTCTGCATTGTTAACCAAGTCTCATACATCGTCAAATCAGGATCATGCCGCTGTAACGCTTCAATCTTCTAAATATGAGAGTTTATTAATTGAATATGCATCTGAGCACAAATATCAACATGTGGCTTTATAGAGAGAATATTCATCATAGTCATTCTCTCCAAAAGTCGCCATTCTTGGGCCATCTGGAAAGCTACCACACTAGCCTCTTCTCGTTTCCTTCTCAGTGCATCTGCTACAACATTGGCTTTCTCGGGATGATACTCCAAAGTGAAATCATAATCCTTCAAGAATTTCAACCATCTACGTTGCCTCATATTCAGCTCTTTCTGGTCAAACATATATTTCAGACTATTACAATCAGAATACGGTGTGAACCTTTCTCCATATAAATAATGTCTCCATAGTTTCAACACAAAAAACTATAGTTGTTAACTCCAAATCATGTATAAGATAATTTTTCTCATGCCCCTTTAGCTGTCTAGATGCATAAGCAATCACTCGACCTTCTTGCATCAACACACCTCCCAAACCTGTTAGTGCTACATCTGTATATATTACTAATTCTTTTTCGGGCTATGAAAGTACTAACACAGGAGCAGTAGCCAACTTTTTCTTTAACTCCATGAAAGCATCTTCACATGCTGAGGTCCACACAAATGGTACATTCTTCTGAGTCAGCTTTGTGAGTGGAGCGGCTAATTTAGAAAAGCCCTCAACAAACTTTCTATAATAGCCAGCTAAACCTAAAAAACTATGAATCTCGATCACTGTAGTTGGTCTTGGTCAATTGATAACAGCCTCAACCTTAGCAAAATCAATGAAATACCCTCTACACTTACTACATGACCCGAAAATTTTACCTCATTTAGCAAAAACTCACATTTGCTTAATTTAGCATACAGTCTATGCTCTCTCAAAGTCTTCAGAGTAATATGGAGATGTTGTTCATGATCTTCTCGAGTCTTGGAATATATAAGGATATCATCAATAAACACAATCATAAACTAATCAAGATATGACTTATACTTTTTTGCATTAAATCCATAAACATAGCAAGAGCATTATTAGGCATCACAAGAAATACATAATGACCATATCTTGTTCAGAAAGCACTCTTTTGCACATCTTCTTCTTGAACCCTTAACTGATGATACCTAGATCTTAAATCAATCTTAGAAAAGAATTTGGCACCATTCAACTGATCAAATAAATCATCATTGTAGGACAAAGGACATTTATTCTTTACAATCACCCTATTCAACTGTCGATTCAATACATAACCATAAGCATCCATCCTTCTTCTTTACAAATAGTACAGGTGTGCCCTAAGGTGACATACTCAGGTTAATAAACCCTTTAGTCATCAACTCATCTAGTTGAACTTTAAGTTCATGCAACTCTTTTGGTGATATTCAATATGGAGGAATGGAAATAGGCTTAATATTAGGCATCAATTCAATAATAAAATCTACCTCCCATTTAGGTGGTAACCCTGGAAAATCCTCTGGAAACACATCAGGGTAGTCACAAACTATAAGAATATCAACTAACTAGATGTCTTTTGCCTTTTCCACCATTGAACAAATACTAACCAACATTCCTACTTCTTCATCAATAACCATACGACCTCGAGTAGGAAGTTGTAAAGATATCATACCTCTATATTCAAATGAGGGTTGATATCCTATATGAAAGACTACTCTTTTAGAAAAGCAGTCAATACATGCATGATAGGTCACTAACCAATCCATGCCTAGAATGGCATCAAATTCTAGAAATTCTAGAAATTCCAAAACTCTAAGACTCACAATCATTTCATGACTGTCATAGTTTACCACACAATTTTCACACACCATATTTGGATATATTCTTTCCCCATATATCTGGTTGCTTGCTCATATGTCTGTACCCCTGCTAACGCTAACCCCTCATGGACGCGATTACAATACCCATCTCTAATCCGCTGCATCCGAAGCTCATATGTGGCTACCATCTCCGGAGCAAAAAAAGCTAATCGATTGAATTCTTGCTCACTCCCTTGCTATCATACTTCCTTGAGTGAGATGCATAAATTCATTTCTTTTCTTATCTTTCTCACATCTAGGATAGAACTCTTCATAAAATAACACTTTGAACTTAGTCCATGTCCTAACCTCAACACCTCTAATGGCCATTCGTTTCTACCAATCATCTGCTTTATCAACCAATTTGAATCTAGCAAGTTTCACCTTTTATGTATCTGAAGTTTGCATATTCTCAAAGATAGTTTCCATCCTATTCATCAACCCTTTTGCAATTTCAAAATCAAGCCCACCTGGAAACTCAATAGGACCCCTATGCTTGAAGGCATTCATTACCTTTTCATACTTGTCTCTGTCACATTGGGATCTACAGGTGTTGTGACCTCAGCCCGAACTTGAATAGGATCAGCAACTAGTTAAGTTGTACCTCTCATAGGAGCACTCGCACTACCCTGGTCCCCTTCCACTGGCGCATTCTGTGGAACTAGTCTGTTACCTTGCATTTGTGTCAGTAGAGTAGCTAGTAGTGTTTGTTACTGCTACTATGATGGAAGTATAACTTCTAGTGTCTGATTCAACTTTTCATTAGGATCCATGGCTGAACTTGCTTATTTTTTTGTTCAACACTGAATTTTACAAGCAAATAAAGCTTCATCAAGATCAAAATCCATGGTACTTATTAGCCTAAAATAGCTATTGGTATAAATACTCATATAAGCAAATATAATATCATATAAAACTTTTATCTTTTTAAAGCCTTTAAAATCTAACGGCTCTAATACCAACATTGTTGCAACCCACTTCGTAATAGTGACGTCACGACGAGCACAAAATATCATATACGCTTCACCTACATATATAATACTATGTCAACCTCTTACCCTAAAAAATTACTCCATATCCACACAAAAATTCTGACAAAGTCTCTCTTAAAATTTTGACTTATCCCAAAGGAATATCAACACCTGATAAACAATATTATCAATCCACAAGTCCATAATAGATAATATTACACATGCTATCATCAGTCATAACTCATAATTTATAATATACAATGTTTTGCACTCTTAACTAGTATAAGCAGATCCAAATCCCTTTGGTGATATTACATATACAGTGATAATTATAATAATACAAAAATATAGCGCACAAAATAATTAAACCTACGCACACAACAGTAACTAAAGAGTCGACTACTCTTCTCGTGCTGACCTCCTTCCTTTTCTATCTGTTCCTGAAATGTTGAATATAACAAGTGAGCGATAATATGCCCAGTGAATAATTTTTATCTATAAAATTTAGATGCAGTTAAATAATCATGCAAAAAATCAAATTAGATAAAACACTTAAATTCATCATGAGCAATTAAGTCATACATACATGCATTAAACATAGTGATTATGCTATTTTTAATGCATTATTTAATAAAACACGTGCACATCCACATCTTTCAAAAGTCGAGCCAGTTTCACGTCTTGTCTACTCTAGACAATAGTTGACTGTACCTCTAATTATCACCAACTCCATAATCATTTCAAAGATTATCACATAGAGAAAGACTAATACTTCTCATTGTTCAATCTCACATGAATTATCACATAAAAGTATTATTCCTCATGGCTTAGTCCATCAAAACGATAACACATTTTAGATATGTTCTTGCAAATTCAAAACACGCTACCATGTAAATACAATTTTATGAACTTCAAACCAAATACAACATATGTCAATATAAATAACATGCTTACATTCAAATCAATTTTATATCTACAATGTCATATAAATAACCAAGATAAAGAAATACTCACAGAATACAAAAAACTTAACCTCGTTGGGCACATATCTCACTTCCTGATATGTAAATACAATTGTATGTATGTATATGTATGTATGCATACATACATACTTACATACATACATACATATATATATATATATATATATATGGATTCTCAATTCTCATTCTCTCTTTTAATTATTATTATTATTTTTGTACAACTATTATTTTTTTCCAATAACTAATTTAATTAATTAATTTATACACGTATTGTGTATTTTTAATACATGTATGTAATTATATGTATATATGCACATAGTTTGTACAAATACCTATATTTATATGCATTTATTTTTATTTAAATTAATTTATTTGTTAAAGTAAAATATGGAGTGTTACAAGTAGGATGGTGGGATATATTAAAATAAGACTAGTGGAATGAGGTGATTGGCTAAGGATGCCTATAAATAGAACCCTTATCTTCTTCTCAATCTATCCCATCTCATTCTTTTTTTCTTCATTTTCAAGAGAAAGAGAGTTTCGTCATTCTTCTCTTGTTCATTTTTCTTCTCAGTTCTCTTCTAGCTCAAGAGAAAAGAGTCTCCCTGCTCTCTCCTTAAGTGAAAAAAGAAGGTTGAAGACTTGAGAAGGCTTGGAATACTAAGATTAGAAAGATTTAAGTGTTAAAGGTAGGGATGAGTACCCATACTCTTTAGTATTATTTTAGTTCTAAATATGAAGCATGATTGGTCGTTTACTCTTATTAAATGTTTAAAAGCATGCTAGGGATATGTTTAATAGTTGTTAGGATGATTCCTTGTCATTTATAGTGTTGATAGCATGTTGTGTAATTCATGAATATCAAATACTGTTTAAATGAAATGTTATATGTATCTTGTGAAACTTATTAAAATGTGTTGTTTATTTATATCTAGAATAATGATATTATGAGTATGTTAGTGTTCACTAAATAAATATGATTAAGAGATGTAACCACGTACCGGTGCAATGATGCTGACATTGTGACAGTGGTCTAGTATCATCTTAGGTGTTCCCAACCCAAGGTGAGCCTTAATGCTACTATGCCAGTAGTAAGATGAGACGGATAGTCGAGTTGAGACTTCATTCCTAAGATAGGGTCATGAATAGGTAACTGGCCTATGAGCGTTACTTTCGATATTCTGGGCTTAATGGGAAATACCAAAGAAGGTCCTTTTAGTCTTAACGTCAACTCAAAATAATTAAACTCTTGAATCACATAATGCTTGATAACTGTTTGTATATTTTGTATTTTGACTATAATAATGCTTGAGATGTATTGTGTATAATCCACTAAGCTCTTGTGTTCACCTCACTCACTCTTTTTTAGGTAATCATTGAAGATACTTGTACTGTCAGAAAATGTGAAAACAGTAATTAGTAGTAATATTCCTCTCAGTTGAGGATGTCGTAGGAAATGAATTTTATTTTCCATTTTCTCGTTATAGGGCATGTGACCTGCTACGCTTAGCTCTGTTTATCAGTTAGAGGTCGACCGCTAAGCCGATATTAGTTGTTGAAACTTGATTATGGGGCCCACAATTTTGTTCTCAATTTCAATATTAAATTAAAGTCTTTTTTAATTATTATATGATCCCAAGATTATTGTTAATCTATTTCTATACCAATTTATTTATGCACTTTTATACTTTAGGATATTGTCTGGTGCAACCTAGAGATGAGATGATTGATGCGAGAAATAATAATATCCTAATTCTCGAATATAAAGGAGGAGTGAATGTATACGAATGTAATTACGTCTCAAGCTACGAGACAAATATGTTGCTTATGAAGAATGTTTAAGGTTCAAGAGCCGAGTTGTTACAATATATGAAAGTGAGTCAAGAATTAACAACTATTGATCTTAAAATTCATTTAAAAGTTGTCTTAGGGATACACTTTGAAGAACAAAAAAAAAGAAAAAAGAAAAAGGTAATTTCAAGCATGATTGGTGTAGCATATCAAAAGTGTTTCATATATGCACTTTGATTTGAGATTTACCTTATGTATGCAGATGTATGGAAATTCTATTAATCATCATTAAAGTATAATATAAAAAAGTTATAAATAAATTGTAACACCCCGATCTTCAATCAGACCTCCCAACATGTGTTATGGGTCGTCATCCGTTGAGAATCGAAATACTACATAAAATTTTCCTTTTATCAAAAATCTTTTTCTTTGACTTCAAGTTCATGATAAATATTCTCAAAGAAATGTATCTGAAAACATAATCCTGTAGAAGATAACAGTTCACTGGATTCACTGGATTTTTCACAGTTAAACAAAAACAAACTAAAATCTAAAATCATTTTGTAGGAAACTCATATAACCATTTATGTAAAATCATTGGAGTAAATGTCATAGCGGATAAAATCATTAAAATCATTTTATATTGACCAAGCCGGTCGAATAGTACAAAATCAAAATAGTGCATGTAAAACAGTGAAATTAAACTCAAGAAAATCATACGTTCAATCGTAAAATAAAATAAGCGAAATATAAAACAACGATATTAAGCTCAAATGAAAAATATACATTCAATTTTGTTACAATTAAAATAAACAAGTTAGACCTTTAATCCTCCTATCTCGGATAACCTCGCCCATGAGGTTCCCAATCTAAGGTGACGGTCTTCTGTCGTAGGTTACAGTACTCTACATCCATGTGTACCTGAAAAATAAAATGGGAGTGAGCTTGAAAGCCCGGTGGATCATTCCTACACATCACACGCATTATACAGACCAAAATCCAAAATATTACAAACACTTTCAAACATTAGGTTTTTCAAACATTCATTTGGTTTTGGTCGAAATCTAAGATCGGAAGAGGGTCGAGATGCCTCTTGGTATTCCCCGTGATCTCGTCTAATCATAGAAGGTCTCAAGTACCATCTAAAATTAGTCATGTCTCAAATCATGATATCACAACTTAAGAAAATGTACTTACTGCAGCTCGTACCGTCTCCCAAAGACTTCTAGTTGTCGCAGGCGGCTCAAGGTTGAAAATACCTATGATTTGTCTTATAGCTCGACGATATCAAGCGGTGGTCCCTAAGAGATACCACCTTGATCCGCTTCAGGCTCGTCGATCGCGCCGGTTTGTGGATTCTTAATAATCATTCGTCTTATTTTAGTTTTACAATCAAATTCAATTACACCAAGCATCACACAATATGATAGAAAATTAATCAAATAATGCATGCTATTGAAAATGACAATTTACATGAATAAATGATGAAATCTAAGTACATGTTTTCCTATTCATGCATGCAATAATTAAATAATCATTCATCATACATCATTCAAGCATACCAAACAATTTCAATCAATTTCCTAATAAATTCTAATAATCTAAAACTATTTAAACAAATGCTTTGAATTTTAAATCCATATAATACATATGAGCAAGGAAATCACGCCGACCTGATTTCGTAGATCTTCAAGGCCACCTTGCTTTCCTTTGAGATGTTCGGTACTCTAAAATTGTAAGATCTTTCAAATCCAATTCGAAAGCTAGGAATTGTTCATCGTCATCTTCGTCGCGCGAACAATCGCAACAACTATTTCTCTCTTCAATTTCATGCAACCACGCCCAAACAATAACACACATTCTTCACAATTTCATCCCCAAAAGTGGCCAAAATTCCAAATCTGAAACCTTTCTTCTTTCATGCACAAACCAAAATTTTCAGCCCCTCTTCTTCTTCAAGGACTAGCACCAACAATAAAGCTGAATTTTATTCTTCATTTTTAGCGTCACATTCGTCTTCTTCGCACACCAAAACCAGCAAGCTCAACTCACCATCCAACAACATACAATGCACAACCAGCTTCATCATTGTTGTCCAAAACACACTGGCAGCTAGATTTTATACAATGCACAACCAGCTTCTACAACACACTAACAGCCCCAAATCAACCATACACACAAGCTGCAATTACAGAATGAATTCAAGCCCTAGACCTTACTTTCTTCTTATTTGAATCACGGTCAACAACCACAAGAAAACCAAAATCAAACACAAACCAGCCACACCAGATTTTCCATTCTTCATTTTTTGTTCTTCACGTTCATGGATCTGAAATCACACACACACACAACACGGCCAGCATCTTCCATGATGCACCAGCAACATGAACACACCATTGTTGGTTTTCATCTTCTTCTTCATTCATCCTCTTTCAGTCAGCCCAAACACAAACCCACAATTTGCACTGTCAAGTTTCTTCTTTCCTCTGTTTCGATCCACGTCCCGCAAACACAAAATTTGGTTTTTTTTTTGCCTCTCCTTCCTTCGTTTGGCTAGCATCAAAACCCCATCACCAAAATCAGCAAATCAAAGTTCTTCTTTGCCCCAAATCAAAACGAAAAAAACCCCAAATAAAAAATTTGAGAACGCCCAAATCCTCTTGTTCGTTTGCATCAGCTGCAACAGAAATTTCAAAATTGAAATTCCTTCTTCTTTTCGTTCGTGGTTCGTAGCAGCTACAACGATGTTCTTCTTCGCACCAAATTTTTCACCATCTATTCGTACAAACCTTCGTTGTTCCTCTTCTTTCTTTCTTTCATTTTCTGGATTCTTTACGAAATTTCTGGAAAAACAAGCTTGTAAAACAAGCTTAACGAGATTTTCGAGAATTTTCCAGATTTCTCTTTTTTTTCAATCAATCATTATGCGATCACTCAATATTAAATTTCATTTCTTTAACCGATATGTGATTTTATCTTTCCTTTTTTTTTATTATTTATATTTTGCAAACCTCGCATCCTTCATTTTGATTTTTATATTTGCAACCGTAGGTTATACATAGTTTAATTCATTAATATTTAATTTTAATTTTATTTATTTCTTTTTCACGAATCTTGTATTTTTAGTTTAAACATTATTAATTCTAAAATCTATATTTTTTTATTATTTTTTTACTTTTGATTATTTTATTTTAAATTTTTATTTTCTTACGAAATAATATTTTATTTATATTTGCTCACGACATGTTTACAAAATTGCAGGATGTTACATAAATGTAACATTATTACTTGTAAGTATAATTAAAAACTAAATAAATGTATCTGATAAGTAGAACTAATGATAAATTTGATATTCAAATTTGATAAGTAGAACTAATGATAAGTTTAAAGTACTAACGAGACATTTGGTATTTGAAAGATTCCATAGGAGGATATCTTTATTTAAACATAAGGCTAAAGTTGAGAACTAAAGAATAGGTAGCTTTTTTGAAATATGAATAACTTTATTTTTTAAAAATGCACTTTCATCGTATCCAAGCTATCATTATAACAATTCATATTTTTTAACATTGAGTCGACGGGTTCGACATGTAATTCATGTAAAAATTAATAAATTATAACTTAAAATACATGATTTTACGATAATTGTATAAATTAATGAGTGTATTAAATAAAAATAAATAGATAATAATAATAATAATAATAATAAATGAATATGATGGGGGGCCTAGTTAGGAAAAAAAATAAAAAGATTGAATGAAATGAAATAATTTCTACACACACAAAGATATAGATATATCGATACATATACATAAACATAATAATGATACATAATAGGAAAAGGAGTTGATTTTGTTAAAGAAAAATAAGAGATAATGTTGATGAGGTATAGAGGTAAAGGTGAAAGAAAAGTCAAAGTATTAATTATTATGGTGGGATCCAACCCAAACTAAAAAAAACTATAAATAACCTCTTTCTCCACTTTTTATTTCATCCTCTCGTTCACTTCATTTGGGGAAGAGAGAAGCAAAATGAAAAGGAAAAGAAAAAAAAAGAGAGAAGAAATGAATCATAGAGGAAACGAAATAGAGGAGAGAAAAAGAAAGAAAAGAGGGAAAAAATGTTGCTATTCCTCGAAAATCTATCACTTTGGGTATATTTTTGCCTCTTTTTAATTCAAAATAGTTATAAAAGTTGTAAATTTTTTTTTTCTAGTATAGTTTTCTATAAAAGCGATAGTCTATTGTGTGACACAAAATTAGGGTGTATTTTCACTTAAAGTAAAACTAAACAATATATATTATTTTGTTCATATTAATAAGTAGACTATAGATATATAGTTTATTTGTACCTAATTTCGATGGTAATTGGAACTCGACACATAGGAGGTATACATATTGGCAATAAAATTTTAATTGATATGTACTAAACTGTCAAGAATGAAATTCTAGACTCAATGACACCAAAATTAAGATTTATAGAGATTAGCTGATATATTAAATTTGTATTTATACAATTTAATGTGATATACAAGAAGATTTAGAAGAGGTTACTTAGTGTATACCAAAAGTAAGACACGTATTAACAGTGTTAGTTTTTGATATTTGGCTCGATTATATATAACATTATGAATTACTTCACATGAAAAAAAATGCATAATATAGAAAATAATTAATTTTTCTTAGTTAATGTACTATACAACAAAATTGAAAAGAGGTTACTTAGTGTATACCAAAAGTGAGACACGTATTAATAGTGTAAGCTTTTGGTGTTTGGCTCGATAGTGGCAGATGCAACTGGCGACAAGGAGAATGTTGGTAGTTGAATTAGTCTGCAAGTAGTAATTTAATTTATTTACTCAACCTTTTATTTTACTAATTGTTATTGCATAATTGTGTGCTACATATATTGCATATTGCATTAAGATAAAAATACAAATCTTCGAATGTGCCAAACTGGCCTTAGGATAAGAGGTTCTGAGGTGCGAACAGTGGATCGTCACAACTCTAAGATAGAGCTGATCAACAGATCTTTAGATGTCCTGACCTAACCTAAGGATGAGAGGTTCTGAGGTGCGAACATTGAATCATGATAGCTCTATGGTAGGACTAATCGTCGGATCTTCAAATGTGTTGACTGGGCCTAAGGATTAGAGGTTTCGAGGTACAGATATTGGATTATGATAGCTCTGAGGTAGGATTAATCGACAGATCTTCAAATGTGTGGACCTGGCCTAATGATGAGAGCTTATGAGGTGCAAATATTGGACCGTGATAGTCTTGAGATAACAGTGGTATGTTGGTACACTCTATGAAGATATATTTAGAGTGGTGCATGACATGCTCTAATAGTTTGTGGGTGGCAACTGTACCACTTGGTCAGTGAGCCACGATCGTCGATGATATCATAGTACAGCTTAGACGATGGTCACGTCCGTCTAGAATGATAGTATGACGAAAGGATCCTTAAAGTGAAAGAAGGGTGCTGAGTTTAGATACTGGACCCTTGAAATATAACATAATTTATGGCATAATTCATGGTATATTACATTGTTGCATTTTTATATGGTGATGATTGTGTGTGCTATTCTTTGTTGCATTTTTATAATGATTGTCATTTTGCTTGTTACATTGCATGTACGGCATAATTCATGGTATATTACATTGTTACATTTTTATATGTTGATGATTGTGCATGTTATTCTTTGTTGCATTTTTTATAATGATTGTCATTTTGCTTCTTACATTGCATGTAGAATGTTAAACTTAAGTAGATAAATCTTTTTACTACTCACTAGGCTCACTTGGATATCAAGCTCGCTACTCTTAACATTTTAGGTTCGTTAGGTGTGGATAAGGGAAAAGGTGTGCCAATCATGTGATCTTTTCCAGTATAGTCCATAAAAGGTTGTTTTGTTGTTTTGCTAGTTTTGGTATTTTAAATCATTATATACAAGTTTTGAAAAATGAAAAGTTGAACTGGACTCTGTTAATGTAATTAATGTTAAAGACTTCTGCTATTGTTACATTATTCTGATTATCCTTTTATTGTTGCATTCTGAATACTATAATTGATTTGATGGTGAGGCTTAACAGTAGTTAGCAAGTGTGATTAGGGAGTAGACTTGATTGATTATTGTGTCGGTTAGGCCGCCCGTAAGTAGTTTCAAAAAGGGGTCTCGGCAATGTAGGTATCAGAGCTACAAATTTTTCCAAAGTTAGAATGAAGCGAAAAAATATGAGTCCAAATTTTCTATTTTTCAAAGCTTATTTTTGAAAATATATTGTATAGTAGTGGTAGAATAGGCTTTAGAGGTGATATGTTTGTAAGTTTGGCATTGACAAATGACTGTATGTGAATAGCAGACTAAAATGCCACCAAGACGCGGTAGACCACGGTGGGTACCGCAAGATCCTGCTCCTCCTCAAGATCTTGTATTGAAGCATGTACCACCACCACCACTTGCCGAGCTTGATGTATTATGATGGTTCAATGATCTTTTTCGGACCCAAGTGGAGTTGATCCAACTCTAGCACTAAACTACATCGAAAGATAGATGGGGTTGTGACTAATATGTAGCAACCAGCACCTTTTGAAGCTCTTGCTCCACCTGTAGTTGAGCCAGCTGATGGGGATGATGATGATGAGTCTGAAGAGGAGGTTAAAGCTCCTCATAGGCACTGCAGAGAGGGATAGAGGTGAGAAATTTCTCATGAGAGATTACTAAAAAAGTCAGTAGATATGAAACCTCAATCATATTGGGGTGGTGTTAATCTTGAGCAAGCAGAGGATTGCCTGTTGAGTGTTGAGAAGATAACACGATCTATCTAAAAACAATCTAGTGTTGTTCTCTACACATACATTAGAGGGTGATGCCACCAGATGATGGTTATCAGTCTTGGCTACTGAGTGTCGAATTGTGACTTGGGCAAAGTTTAGAGAGTTGTTTTTGGAGGCTTTTCTTCTGCTTCTGCCAGAGAGCGTAGGAAGATGGAGTTCTTGGACTTGTAACAGGGAAATATGGTAGTCCAATAATACACTTATAGATTTGTTCATCTAGAATCTTATGCTCCAAGGCTTGTGGCTAATAAATCAACAAGAGCCGAGTTTCACCGTCGGGGGTTGAATAGTGACATTTGACGAGCAATACATGATTCTAGTCTGGAGTCAGTAAAGCGCCGAGCTTTGAGATAGTAGGCAGATAGTAAGGAAGAGCCGGTACGTGTGCAAATTGTTTCAGGCAATACTATGTAGATTTCAATATTAACTCCTGGTAATACTATCCAAACATTTGAGCCACAAGTGGCAGTAGAGTCTAGAGGCAGAGGCCGAGGTAGGGAGGTAGAGGCCTGGAGTATAGACCATCGACACCAGCAATACAGTTAGGCCAGCTAACACAAATAGGGCAAGTACTACAGATATAACCATTCATTTGTTATAAGTGTGGACAGATTGAACACAAGAAATCAAAGTGTCCTACTTTAACAGCCCAGTCGATGGTCTAACAAAGATACAGAGAGAGAGTACAGGTAGTCACTTAACCTAATCCGAAGGCTACCAAGACTTTGGTAGAAAGTACCATCTCTATTTTAGATTCTACTTTATATGTGTTGGTTGATGCCACTGTTAATTATATAGCATACTAACTTCATTGTAGGTATTTTACATATATTTTGTATAAGTTTTGTAGGAAGTTAAGCATATTAGTTTATATTTAGTTACACATGCATTTTGAATATTATTACATGTTTATGTACATATTAGAGTAATGCATTGTAATTTCTGTGATTTCTATGTGTATGTAATGTCTGAGAAAGGTTCTTTAAGGTTAGTGCAGGTTCAAAATAACCCAAAGTAGGAATCATATCTCTCCACCTCACCAAACTTTATCTCTTCAAAAATTATTTTTTCATTTTTTATATATATATATATATTCTCATAGATGTATGCAAGAACTAATATATTGCATTAATTTATTTTATTTATTTTTCTTAGCTCCCACTAAATAATTATCATCGTTATTTATTTATTTAAATTTTCATTTAATACACTCATTAATTTATACAATTCTGGTAAAATCATGTATTTTTATTTATAATTAATTAATTAATTCATGAAAATACATGTCAAATTGGTTGACTCAATGTCCAAAAATATAGGTCGTTACAGTCTCTCCTTCTTAGGACAAATTTTATCCTTGAAATTTACTAAAATAACAAAAACTTAAGAAGTAACTCTCATAATTTCAGGGAAATGACTCGCCATGTACTCCTCTCGCTCGCAGGTGTCCTGGTCGGCACCATGAAACTGCCAACGTACACGTACCATCAGTTTTTCCTTGTTGTGCAGTTTCTTGATGGCTCGATCAATGATAGCTATCGGAGCCTCATCGTATGTACAATCCTCTCGCAACTCCACATGTCTCCAATCAATCATGTGTGAGGGATCGGGGTAGTACTTTCTCCACATCTACACATGAACCATGTTGTGTACTCCCGCTAACTGAGGTGGTAATGCCAATAGGTAAGCAACAAGACCTATCATTTCAAGGATCTCGAAAGGTCTAATATATCTCGAAGCGAGTTTTCCTGAAATGCCAAAACGAGTCTACCCCTTTTGAGGGAAAATTTGAAGAAGTACGTGATCACCAACGTGAAACTCAAGGATCTTCCTCTAGTTATCCACATAACTCTTTTATCGATCTTGAACTGCCTTCATGTTTTGACGAATCTATTGGATTTTCTCATTTTTCTCTTGTACAAAAGTAGGGCCCAAAACTGTTATGTCAGCAACCTCGGCCCAACAAGTTGGCAATTGGCAAGGTCAACCATATATATCTTCAAACAGTGCCATGTCAATACTCATCTGGTAGCTGTTATTATATGCAAACTCACACAATGCTAAATGATCCTCCTAGCTACCACCAAAATCAAGGACACATGCCTGGAGCATATCCTCCAAAATTTAGATCACTCTCTCAGTCTGACCATCAGTCTGTGGATGGAAAGTTGTGCTCAAGTTTACTATAATCCTCAACTGACTTTGCAAGCTTTACCAAAAATGGGACATAAATCAAACATTTCTATCAGACACAATGGACACTAGGACCCCATATAATCTCACGATCTCGCGGATATACAATCGACTCAATATCTCAACTGAATCGTTGGTATGAATCGAGAGGAAATAAGTAGACTTAGTCAATCTGTCTACAAGAACCCAAATAGTATCATGTCTCAGTTGAGTCCAGGGTAACCCCATCACAAAGTCCATGGTAATGTGTTCCCATTTTCACTCAAGAATAGCCAAGGGCCATAGTAAACCACCAGGTCTCTAGTGTTCAGCCTTAACTTGTTGGAATGTGTCACATCTCCGCATAAAGACTGTAATATCTTGCTTCATCCTTGACCACCAATAAGTACGTTAAGCATCATCATACATCTTATTGGTGCCTGGATGAATGGTATACCTCGAGTGGTGGAACTCTACTAGCACTCCCTGTCTCAGGGTAGATCATTGATCTGGTACCCACAATCGTCCCTTGCACCTCAGTGCCCCATCACTGTTACTTGACCACTCCACATGAGAAGTGTCGTTTGCCCACTCCCGGTACATCACATAATCAACGTCACAAGGCTGCACCTCTATGATGTCAGTAAGTAGCACCGGCTGGGCTCTCATCTGTGCATTGACTCTGGTCTCAATCAAAGTCTCATAGATACTCATCACTATCACATAATCAATCATCCTCCACTCCTGAGACATATGTTTAGCCACACAAGCAATTTTTACCCGTGTTCTACTCAACGCATCAACCACTACATTGGCTTTCCTAGGATGGCACTCAATTGTAAAGTCATAATCCTTAAGTAGTTTCATCCATTTCATCTACCTCATGTTCAAATCTCTTTGAGAAAATAAATACTTGAGGCTCTTATGATCTAAATAAAGTGTAAAACGCTCACCACACAAATAGTGTCACCAAATCTTGAGTGCAAACACCACTGCTACCAGCTCTAAATCATGGATAGGATAATTTCTCTCGTGCAACTTCAACTATCGCGAGGCATAAGAAATCACTCGGTCTCCCTGCATCAACACACACCGAAGGCCTGTCCCACATGCATCTGTATAAATCACCAACTCACAGCCTAGTTTATGTAACACAAGTACTGAAGCAGATGTCAAATGACGCTTTAGCTCAAGCTCACATTTATTTGGGTAAGTTTTGTCATAGGTGTAGCAATCTTTGGGAGATTTTGCACAAATCTACAATAATAGCCTGCCGAACCCCAAAAACTATGGATCTCCGTCATTGTGGTAGGTCTCGGCCAACTAATAATAGTCTCGACCTTAACCGAATCAACAGAAATATCATCGGCTCCTACTACATGGCCTAAAAATTGGACCTCTGTCAACTAAAACTCGCACTTGCTAAACTTATGCAACACCTCACCTCCCGAGTTTCATCTTTCACGTCATCTGATGGTTCAACTTTCTTTGATCAAAAATCTTGGAATGCCCGGGAGACGGGCATGTGCTACATTTTCTTTTTCTTAGACCCAAATCCATTAGGGTTCCTGTGTACATTAGTTTATGTACAAAATGACATCATAGTAAATAAGATTCTTCATTTATTCATTCGAAAATTCTGAGTACAATGATCTATTACAGCGAAAATTAAATTCCAAACTGAAATACATGATTTTACTTGGGCCTATGTGCTCTACGTTGAAATAAATAAAAACTTTTAATAAATAACCCTCCTCGTAAGCTGATTAATTACCTGTGATGTGAAAAATAGGGGGGGTGAGCTAAAAAGCCCAGTGAATCATTTTATCTATTTAATCCATTATTTCAACCAAACAATGCAAGGATATCAAACACTTTCAAAAATTATTTCGATTCAAACAAATATATTATTTCAGTCGTAGTTTAGACCGAACGGGAATGACCTTTGAGCTCCAGATCTAGGGAGAGAGATTAATTCTGAAACTCAAACCCATCTCTAATGGGATCATTCTTGAAACCCGTTCCATTCTGGTGTCAGTATTGACAGCCAGTTTCAATTCTACATGGAAAACAGAAAGTCCCCCGTACCAGTACGTGGTTGAAATCTTATTTAATCTGATTTTTGTGTGCAAGAGCATAGTAAATAAATATTTCAACAGCAGTTAAACGTACCAACAATATAACATAATAAATCAACAGAAGCACAGATTTTCGATTTCTAATGTAGAAGATCGTACGAGACGCAACTACAGAGCATACTCTCTCAAACAGGAAAAACGACTTTCAATTTCTGATGTAAAAGATCGTACAAGACGCAACTACAGAGCATACTCTCTTGGTCATAAGCAACATGATAATTGAATGACATAAATGCAAAGAACAAAAATAAAAGCAAAAAAAACTAAGCTAACCAAACAAGCAAGCATTATCTAAGTCAAAATAATAAATTAAAAGAAAGGAAAGAAACTCACCTCGAGATCGCTTCCTAAATTCTTTGTAGCACTTCGTTGCTAC
>JAJIYU010006134.1:0-21115 GCA_030144865.1 Tinospora cordifolia | reverse complement strand
TTTTATTTTTTAAGTTTTAGCTTATTTCAAAAAATTAACCTTTCTTTTTTCCCCGTCTCTTAAAATAAATAAATAAACACCTTTAGTTACTTTGATATAAATCACTGAACCATCGATCATTTTTATTAGAATGACTTTTAACAAGGTTTTAAAAGATTATCATATAACTAAGTATATAAATTTAATTTTCTTCTAATATGAAAAAAAACAAATTATTTTCTTAGACATGTACAACGGCTTGTCCCACAAGCCGTTGTAACAAGTCGTTGTAAATGAACATATAACGGCCTGTCTCCACATGCCGTAATAAGTACCGCTGGAGTCCCGCATTTTTGGTTATCAACAACGGCTTAGCCGACGAGCCGTTGTAAATA
The DNA here is from genome assembly GCA_030144865.1 of Tinospora cordifolia. Lineage (NCBI taxonomy): Eukaryota > Viridiplantae > Streptophyta > Magnoliopsida > Ranunculales > Menispermaceae > Tinospora > Tinospora cordifolia. Next base: position 20,741 of record JAJIYU010006134.1, on the reverse strand, counting down.
TACAAATTACGGCTTGTTAACACATGCCATGATATGTACTTTGTATTTTTTAAAACTCAACAACAGCTTACCCCACAAGCCGTTGTAAATGAACATATAACGGCCTATCTCCACATGCCGTGATAAGTACCGCTGGAGTCCTGCATTTTTGGTTAGCAACAACGGCTTAGCCGACAAGCCGTTGTAAATATACAAATTACGGCTTGTTAACACATGCTGTGATATGTACTTTGTATTTTTTTTAAAACTCAATAACAGCTTATCCCACAAGCCGTTGTAAATGAACATATAACGGCCTGTCTCCACATGCCGTGATAAGTACTGCTGGAGTCCCGCATTTTTGGTTATCAACAACGGCTTAGCCGACAAGCCGTTCTAAATATACAAATTACGGCTTGTTAACGCATGTCATGATATATACTTTGTATTTTTTTTTAAACTCAACAACGGCTTATCCCACAAGCCGTTGTAAATGAACATATAACGGCCTGTCTCCACATGCCGTGATAACTACCACTGGAGTCCCGTATTTTTTGTTATCAACAACGGCTTAGCCGACAAGCCATTGTAAATGTACAAATTACAGCTTGTTAACACATGTCATGATATGTACTTTGTATTTTTTTAAAACTCAACAACGGCTTATCCCACAAGTCATTGTAAATGAACATATAACGGCTTGTCTCCACATGTCGTGAAATGTACTCCGCATTTTTTTAAGTCAACAACGGCTTAGCCGACATGCCGTTATTTTGTGTAAACAACGCATTCATTAACGACATATTTTACATGCCGTAAAATGTTATTTTAAATGTTATTGTAATTTTTAGGTGGTTTGTAACGGCATACTTTTTATATGCGCCATTAAAGATGTGTTTTAACAGCTTTACAAAATACATGCCGTTATAATTAAGCTGTTGAAAGTGTTTTTTCTTGTAGTGATATATAAATATATATCAATTTTCCTTCAAATCCAGTTTTCATTTGAATTAGATTTTTTTTTATAATATATACATAAATAGCTTTCAGTTGCAATATTGGATTTTAGCATTCTAGGTTTCTTCAATGTGGATTTCGCAAGTAGTTTTGTGCAATTAATTTTGGGACTAAATTAAATTTTTTGTGTAATTAATTTTTCTGATATGTATAGTACTCTGAAATGATAAAAGTCTCAAAGAAAATTATATATTTAATTTTGATATATATATATATATATATATATTTTTTTTTTCTTATTGGAATTCAATTTTGCTTTTGCCATTCTTAGTCAATAAATTTAATTTTGGGTATTGGTTAGTTTTCTTCTCCAAGAAGGAAACATAAAGAAAATTCTATATTATAAAATTGGTGTATCAAATTTGATATGTATATTACTTTTTTGATAAGTATTTTATCTATCATTTCCTGAGGATTTTAAATGCCTCATTTTATCAGTTGATTGATGTATATTAGATTTTTATAATCATATTGTTATCATCCATCATCAATAGATATAACTCTCTCTCTCTCTCTCTCTCTCTCTCTCTCTCTATATATATATATATATATATATATATATATAAAGTATGGATGTTTAAGACACACTTATTATTTACTTAGTCCATTGAACAATTTTCTAAATTATACATCAGTTATTTGATCATGCCTAATTAATTTATGAGCATATCATTCATATTTATCCTCATATTTTATGCATGTTTTATGATTCATTTACGGAAATTAAATCATCATTATCCATGGCACTAATATTATTAAAATTATATTGAATAATGTTCGCCAAAGTGACTTACTGAATAACATTTTAGTAATAATTGAGTTGCATGCAAAAGGTTTTCTAAAAAAAGGATTATGTTGGTGTTTAGAATGATAAACAATGATCAAGTCCAAAGGTAGATCATTACAGTTATCTAACTAAACAGATTAAGGTAATTAATATATTAGTTATAATTTTATTTTCTCTCCCAAAGGAGTAAAATTTTAATTTTAACCTATATGATTGAGTGAATAATTTCTTCACTGGTGGGAGAGTTGTATATAAATGATTTTGACCCAAAGGACAAATTATTATATATAATGTTGATCTCATTCAAAATTAATTGTTTCAAGAATGTGAATTAATTCTGAAAAATTTAATTGATCTCCCCATCAATTAGATTATTTATTTATGTCACCTTGTTATTATTCTTGCTAATTGTATGTGAGGCTTATTTATGTTGTTATTATTATGATAGTTGGTTCATTACCACGTGTAAAGGCTCTGACTAGGTCTAATTTCTTGGATTAGAAAGATGAGGTATTGTTTAACCTAGGGCTAGGAGACTTGGACTTAGCTTTAAGAATGGATGAACCGGTTCAACCTACTGACATTAGTAGTCCAGAAATAAAGAAAGAATAGGAGCGGTGCGAGCGATCCAACTGGTTAAGCCTAATGTGCATTGAGAATAATATTTCTAAGTACATTAGAAGAGTCATTCCAGACATTCCATTGGCTAAGGACTATCTAAAGGCCTTAGAGAAACACTTCACCATTTCCACTAAATCACTTGCTAGCACTCTTGTGACATAACTTGTGACCATAACTTATGATGGACATATTGGAGTTAGAGCCCACATAATGAAAATGACTGACATATCAAGCCAATTAAAGAATCTGGATATATAGGTTAATGACTCATTTCTAATCCACTTTATCATGAACTCTCTTCCTGTGCGATTTGATGTTTTTGCAACTACTTACAATGCACAGAAAGAGAAGTGGAAATTAACTAAATTAATTAGTCATTGTGCTCAAGAGGAAGAACGACTCAAAAAGAGTAAGCTCGAAGAAACACATCAAGTGGGACAGAAATCAGTTATTACCTCAAATAAGCATATAAAATTTAAGAAATCTGAGTATCTTAATAAGACCAACACTGAAGTTGGACCCAGTTGAATGCATTAACCAAGCAGGAAGAAGATAGTACAATGTTTTTTTTTGTAAGAAACGAGGTCACCTAAAGAAAGATTGCTTTGGTTATCAAGCCTGGTTAGCAAAGAAAGGTAGCACCCATTGTCTAGTGTGTTCAGAGTCTAATTTATTTACTGTCCCACCGAATACTTGGTGGATCGATTCAGGAGCCACTATTCATATTTCTAATTCTATGTAAGCATTCATAAAGAGCCAGAAGGTCAATCCCAACCAAAGAACACTAACAATGGGTAATGGGGTTGAAGCTCCAATTCAAGTTATTGGCATAGTACGCTAATACTAGATAATGGTTTTTCTCTTCTTTTGGATGATGTACTTTTTGTTCCTTTTATGTTTAGAAACTTAATTTCTGTGTCAAAACTTGATAAACAAGACTTTGAATTTTGCTTTCGCAAAAGTACTCTATTCATATGATATGACTTAAAATGTATTGGTTCTGAATCATCTTTAGTTGATAATCTTTATATATTGAACCTTGATACCTCATTTTCTCAATCTATTTTATCATTTAATGTGAGTACCAAATATAATGCTATTAATGTTCATTCCTCCATGTTGTGGCATAAACGTTTAGGTTATATATCTAGAGCAACACTAGAAGGATTAGTCAAAGAAGGAGTCTTGAACACACTAGATTTTTTAGATTTTGGTTTTCGCACTAATTGTGCTAAAGTTAAAATGACCAAATCTATAAGTAAGGGTGCTACGATGAGTAATGAGCTTTTAGCTCTTGTACATACTGACATTTGTGGCCCATTTCATATTGGTACCATTACTAATAACAAGTATTGCATAAAATTTATTGATGATTATTCTCGTTATGTTTATGTGTATTTGATTTGTAAGAAAGCATAGGCTTTGGATGCATTTAAAATATATAAAATAGAAGTTGAATGACAATTGACAAGAAAATTAAGGTTGTTCGTTCTAATCGTGGTGGTGAATACTATGGTAGGTACGATCAAACAGGTCAAAATCCAAGGCCATTTGCTAAGTATCTACAAGAGTGTGTTATAGTAGCCTAATATAATATGCCAGGTACACCTGAGCAAAATGGGGTGGCTGAAAGAAAAAATCGCACTCTTATGGATATGGTTAGGTCTATGTTGAGTCATTCAGACTTACCTGAATTCTTGTGGGGTGAAGCTTTAAGAACTGCTGCATATATTCTTAACAGAGTGCTTTCAAAGGCAGTTACCAAAACACCTTTTGAATTATGGAAAGGTAGAAAACCTAGTCTTAATCGCTTGCATGTTTGGGGTTGTGCAGTAAAAGCTAGATTATATAACCCACATGAAAGAAAACTTGATCCCAGAACAGTCACTTGTTCATTTTTTGGTTATCCAGAACAATCAAAAGGTTATAGATTTTACTGCCCATCTAATAGTACCAAATTAATTGAGACTTTAAATGCTACGTTCATTGAGGATGATATTTATAATGTAGGTGAGAAGCCTAGACACATGGTATTTAGGAGGACCATTCATTGGATTTCATTCCTCAACGTAAAATTTCATTTTCAATCATTACCATGTCAAAGAGTGATGAAAGTCACCAAGAGTCCAATGAGCACATCCCTCATATGGAAACCACAGTTAATGATGTCCCAATAGAACCAATAGCCAATATGCCATTACGGAGATCACAAAGAGAACAAAGACATGCTATACCAGATGACTACATAGTCTATCTACAAGAATATGATTTTCACATAGGTGAAGAAAATGATCCAAAAACATTTTTGACGCTAAGAATTGTATTCATGCTCCTAAATGGTATGATGCAATGAAAGTTGAGTTAAATTTCATGTATAAAAAATGATATTTGGGATCTAGTTGACTTATCTAATGGAGTCAAGCCCATTGGTTGTAAATAGGTATTTAAAACCAAAAGAGAATCTAAAGGTAAAGTTAAAAGATACAAGGTCAGACTAGGTTCTAAGGGCTTTACTTAACAAAAGGGCATTGACTATAAATAAACATTTTCTATTGTATCCAAGAAAGACTCATTTAGTATTATAATGACATTTGCAGCTTATTTTGACCTAGAGAATTACATCAAATGGATGTTACTGCTGCATTTCTAAATGTTTCTTTGTTTGAGGATGTTTATATGATTCAACTAGAAGGTTTTAAAACTGAAGGCAAGGAACATTTAGTTTGCAAGCTGACAAAGTCCATATATGGATTAAAACAAGCTTCTAGGCAATGGTACTTAAAACTTGATGAGGTAATACGATCTTTTGGTTTTGAAGAAAATAAAATTGATGAGTGCATTTATTTCAAAGTTAGTGGGAAAAAAATTATTTTCTTAGTTTTGTATGTTGATGATATATTACTAGCTACCAATGATCTAGGAATGTTGCATGAGACTAAAGATTTCTTATCTCAAAATTTTGAGATGAAGGATCTTGGTGAGGCTTCTTTTGTCCATAGCTTAGAGATTCATCGAGATAGATCTCGTGGACTCCTTAGATTATCACAAAGAACCTATATTGGTATGATTCTTAAAAGATTCAACATGCAAAACTGTAAAGGTGGAAAATGCTCCTATTGTTAAATGAGATAAATTTGGTCAGTTCTAGTGTCCAAGAACAAATCAAGATCAGTAACAAATGAAAGATATTTCATATGTTTCTGTTTTTAGAAGTCTTATATATGCTCAAGTTTGCAGACGGCCAGAAATTGCATTTACTGTTGGGATGCTTGGTAGATATCAAAGTGATCGAGGTTTGGATCATTGGAAAGCAATAAGGAAGGTTTTAAGATATCTACAACGCACTAAAAATTTTATGCTCACATACAAAAATACAGATGTACTTAAAGTAATAGGTTACACAGATTCTATTTTTGCTGGTTGTCCAGATAGTAAGAAATCCACTTCAGGTTATATTTTTGTTGTGGCTGGAGGAGGAGTAGTGTCATGGAAAAGCATGAAACAAACCTTAACTGCTTCATCCACCATAGAGGCGGAGTTTCTAGCTTGTCATGAAACCACTTCACAAGCACATTGGTTACAAAATTTCATCTCAGGACTTCCGGTGGTTGATTCAATTTTTTGACCGTTGAGAATTTTTTGTGACAACTTTGCAGCAGTTATATTAGAACTTTTAGTTGAAGTATTGTTTGGTTCCTAGTTTAAAGTTTCTAGTAGGAAGCACGAGATTTAAGTTTTAATCTTGTGGAAACCACTTCTTTAAAACCATTTACATTTTTTAAAAAGTTTTTTGAATCTTTTTAATACATTTTGTTGGATTTTTGTCAATACTACTTAATCATCCAAAAACTTTCTTCAGATGTTTTAATATTTTTTTTAGTTTTTAGAACTTTTAAATTTTTTTAATATTAATAACCCAAAAGAATCATTAGAAAAAAGTTACATTCTTTCCAGCACACAAGTGAAAAAAAAAAATGTTACCTTCGTTATTTATATGATGTAAAATTATAAATTAACCTAAAATTACTAATTCTGAATTCGACACAAGAAAAAAAAAAAACCCCAAATTTCATACATTGCATCCGCCTCGCCATCGTCATCCTCGTGGTCTTCCGCCTTTAATATCATCGTCATCTTAAATTCTTCTAATTTCTCAGCCAAACCATTCTTGTTATTCTTTTATTCTTGTCTATTTTATTGGTTGCATGTTCATTATTCATTTAGAACTCCAAATATTACATACAGAAGCAATTCTACTGCTTCAAAAATTTTTGTTATATTTCTAACTCTACCTTTACTTTCGTTATTTTGGTCATTAATTTATTATTCTCTTTATTACTGTTGTTCCGGCATCAAAAACAATTTATCTACTTTTTTTTTTAATTATTTTCAATTGGAGTTTAAATTTTAAATTACATTAGTTTTTCTACTATTTTTGTAATACGTTATTTTACTACTTTAAAATTATTTGTAATATTATTTAAATAATTTTTTTCATTGATAAATTAAACTATTCATTTGTAAGTTACTGTGACATTTATAAAAGATGAAAAATTTATTTATTTACAGATTAAAAGCTTTGTTTTATTCTTCTTTATACTAAACCAGTGAATCACTACACACACACGACATATGATTCTCCCACCCAAGAGTTGGCAGCTGGACAGCAACGTGTGACACGTCGAGGAAATTATTTAGTGTTAAAAAATGCTATCAGCCTATCACCCTCTCGCTAGTTTATATATATATACACGCATGCACCAGCACAACCTCATCGTCAAAAGGAATAAGCTAGAGCTAGCAACTATTACAATATTCCTCATCATCAGCAAGGAACAACATGGGTCGAGTGCTACTATTCCAAGCCATCCTCGCGCTATCTCTGTTCCTCTCACTCTCTGGCTTCAGCGATGGCGCAGATGTGAAATTTGTTCTTCATCAGAACGAATACCTCTTGCAGAACGACAGTCTCAAGAACGGGAGCTCCCAACTCTACATGGAGCATTCTTGCAACCTTATTTTCTATGTCGGGTGGTACAAAGCTTGGGAGAGCGACACTTATGGTAAAGCCAACCATTCGTGTTGGGCTCAGCTACAAATTAATGGGAATTTCGTGGTGGTCGGTGACAATAAAGTACTCTGGAGTAGCAATACCGGATGGTTGATCGGTAACTACACCTTGTCTGTGAAAGATGACGAGTTTATTATCGAAACTGCATCTACCACAGACCGTGCACATAAACCACTTTGGGCCGTGAAGAATGAACACGTAGAATATCGTAAAGTTTAAAAATATTCTATCTTCGTTATTATAATAGCTGAGCTCTAGTTTAAGCTTAGCTATAGATATATATATATGTATGTATGTATGTATGTATGAAGATGAATATATGTATGTATGTGTACTGTTTGAACATTTATATATGTATCTGAGAAGGTTCGTATGTGTATGCCTTGTTTTCACTGTAAGCCATGTACTTGTTTTCTCTGTTTTTCTATTACTTTATTATAAATAATTTATTGCAAATAATTAGTGAAGGGAGAAAATAAGTTCTTGTTGGTTGATAATATTAATTACGTTTGTGCCAAATGAGTAAGTAATTGATTAATTTTGAGAAAATTACAGAAAAATTTAATTTAATATCATTATTGTATGCGCCTTTTTTACTTTATTATACGCATATAATATATTGTTAAATATTATCAAAATTACCGGAATATATATAGTGAAAAAAATCTATGGTGAAAACCATATTTGAGAGTGCAACGACGAGCAAAACATTGGAAAAGAAGAGAGCAGTGGCGAATGTCCAACGTGAAAGGTGAAAAAGTAAAGGCGAATGATCTGATTTTACCTTCACCATAGGAGGATTTTCTCGTAGTGATGTGAAGAACTATAGTAGAAGTTCTTACTGGTCCCTTCACTTTCAACTACTTGTCCTTTGCTCCACGAACTAGATCTGCACACATTACAAAATAGAAATTGCAATGAACAAACAATTAAACAAACAAATGTATACACTGATAGAATTCTAGTGGTACTAGAATTGTATTGTAATCTAGATTATCTGGTCTAGATCTAGAATTTTAGATTTAGTCAATCTGATGATTTAGGATAAGGTCCAATTAGATGATGATTTAGGATAAGATCCAATTAGATATTGGATAAAGACAAATTAGGTAATCTGAGTTAATCTATAATTGAGATTACCAGATAGTTTAAAATTCTACAGAGTTTAGAAGAAGTGTCTAACTGAGTCTATAAATAGACTCTATGGTTCAATATGTATTCAATTCAGTTCAGTACAAAGTAATAAAGTTTAGAGAGAGTTGTTTTTTTTCCAACAGTGGTATCAGAGCAAAAGATCCACGTTGTCATTACAGAGTGCCCTATTCGCGTTACTGAACAAACTACAAATTTTTGTTCTGTGTTGCTGCACCGTCTCTGCAGTCTTTGCATCGTTTGATCTCTGTTCACGCTGCTCCGCTCCTCTGCCGTTCTTGCTGAAATCGGTGCTACAAACGAAAAAAAAATAGGAGTGTTGTTTTTTTTTTTCTGGGTTGGTGCACCATTTGCGTCTTAGTGTGTTGCTGCAAACAAGAACGAAAATTTTCTCTGCGGCTGCAAATAAAACCAGGGGGTCCTACACTGCTGATTATTCTTCTTCTGTGGATAAAGAAGGATAGAAGAAAAGAGCCGAGAAGAAGAAGACCGACGAAGAAAAAAAAAACAGAGCACCTGCTGTGTTGCTGCTAATCAAAGAAAGAAGAAGAAGGTCGTTGGAAGAAGAAGGCCGTTGGAAGGAGTGACCGACAGAAGACAAGAAAGAAGAAGCAGGCGCACTAGAAAAAAAAACAGGGGAACGTGAGCAAAATAAAAAAAAGGCCTATTTTTTCTGGTTGCTGCAAATCAGAAACAGAAAGAAGAAGAAGTAGAAGATGACCGACCGAAAAGGAAAAAAAAACAAAGGGCTTGCGTTGCTATGTTGCTTGACCGAAACACAGAGAAGGAAGAAGAAGCCGACCCACCGAAAAACAAAAGGGGTAAGTAAAAAAAAAGGTGAATTGAAAAAAAAGTGAGTTAGTAAAAAAAAATTGTGAGTTAGAAAAAAAAAGAAGAGGGTTGTTGCATATTAAAAAAGAAGGGGAGTAATTATTATTTATTTTTTTAAAAAAGGAGGAGGGCTGCAGTTGAAAGAAAAAAAATTATGGCTTTCAACAATAATTCTCATCAACCATCGCTTCCTACTTTTGATGGCAAAAAGTATGATCGATGGAACAAGCAGATGAAGACTCTTTTTGAATATCAGGAGTTATTAGATATTGTAGAAAATGGGTTTGTTGATCCAAGTGAAACGTACCAGCTAATCATCGTGATATGGTACGTGAAAATAGGAAAAAAGGATAAAAAGGCATTATATTTTATCCTTCAAACCCTCGATGATGTTGCTTTTGAAAAGGTACAGAGAGCTGCTACAGCAAAAGAAGTGTGGGATACTTTGGAGAAATTATACAAAGGTGCAAACAAAGCCAGAAAAGTACGTCTTTAGAGTCTGCGACGTCAGTTCGAGTTGCTTCAGATGGAAGATGCAGAGTCTATTGAGACTTATATTAACCGAGTACAGGTCTTGGTTAATCAGATGAAGAGTTATGATGAAAGGGTCGAAGAAGTGACAGTATTTGAAAAGATACTTCGTTCCCTTACTATGAAGTTCGAGCATATCGCTGTTGCTATTGAAGAATCTAAAGATCTGTCTATCCTAACAGTTGATGAGTTGACTGGTTCCTTACAGGCTCATGAGCAGCGGATGAAAGAAAAGAGTATAGAAAAGCCCACAGAAAAAGCCTTGAAGACTAATGCTTCTTTTCATACAAATAAACACTCAGGGAATTCCAGGTCCAACAATTTTCAACATAATGGGCAATCAAAACACAGAAGTCGTGGTCGAGGACGTGGCAGAGGGCAACAACATCACCAAACCAAGGTCACAAGCATTCCAATAGCGGTCATGGCATTGGTGGTGGTCATAGTCAAGGTAATGATAAATCTAAAATTCAATGTTATGCTTGTCGAAAATTTGGGCACTATGCAGCTGATTGTTGGCATCGTCGACCAACAAATTCAAGTGAGAAAGCCTTGTTCGTTCAGACACAAGATGCTCCTGTTACTCAAACCCTGTTGATAACAGCATCAGCTCACGATAGTGACATCACCAAAAATCTTTGGTATCTTGATACTGGGTGCACTAATCACATGTGTGGCACACGTGATCTATTTGTTGATTTAGATGAATCGGTTCGCACAGAGGTCAAGTTCGCTGATGATAGCAAGATTCCTGTTATGGGAAAAGGTCGCATCTTAATCAAGCTGAAGAATGGTGATCATCAGTACATCTCTGATGTATTCTATGTTCCAAATATGAAGAGTAATCTACTCAGAATTGGGCAACTGCTTGAGAAAGGCTACCATGTGCAGATGAAGGATAATTACTTAACTATGCTCAATAGCAAAAGTACTATCATTCTTAAATCTCCTTTGAAGAATCGTTTATTTAAAATTGAGATTCAGAATGATACTTACCCATGCTTTCAAACTATTATTACTGATGAGTCATGGTTATGGCATTTGAGATATGAACACTTAAACTTTAGTAGTTTGAAGCTTCTGGCCCAGAAGAAACTAGTTAAAGGGTTACCAGTTGTCCATCATCCAGAACAGTTCTGTGAAGGCTGTATTCTTGGCAAGCAGCATCGCCAATCATTTGCTAGCTCACTTCTTGGCATGCTGATAATCTTCTGGATGTGATTCATTCTGATGTGTGTGGTCCCATGCAGACTACTAGTAATGGAGGAAACATATATTTCCTCACCTTTATTGATGACTACAGCAAAACAATTTGGGTCTACTTCTTGGCTTATAAGTCTGACACTTTTGCTTGATTTCAGAAATTTAAATCTCTTGTTGAAAAGCAGAGTGGTCGTCATATTAAGGTCTTACGCATTGATGGTGGTAGTGAGTATACTTCTACAGCCTTTAATGATTATTGCACATCTCATGGGGTAAAGCATGAGATCACAGCTCCTTATACACCACAACACAATGGCGTTGCTGAGCGCAAGAACCGAACGATCATGGATATGACCCACAGTATGTTAAAAGCTAAAGGTATTCCACACACTTTTTGGGCTGAAGCTGTTGCCTGTTCTGTTTATTTGCTTAATAGATCCCCTACAAAAGCCCTTTCTCACATCACTCCTGAATAAGCTTGGAGCGGTTATAAACCGAATGTAGCCCACCTGCGAGTTTTTGGATCTATTGCCTAGGTGCATGTTTCTGATCAGAATAGAAGAAAGTTAGATGACAAAGGCATGAAGACCATCTTCATCGGGTACAAGAATGACAAGTTTTGTGGCTACAAACTCTATAATCCTACCACTAATGCAGTCTTGGTGAGTAGAGATGTTCTATTTGATGAGTAGGATTCTTGGCGTTGGGATGATATACACCATACGATTACACCCCCTCAGCCTATCTCTTTTGATGATGAAGCCTCTACCTCTACTAGTGTCCTTTTGAGCACTAATAATAATAGAGTTGCTTCTAGTAGCAGACCTCAGCGTACTATCCAGCCACCTACCAGATTGCAAGACTTTGAAGTCTATTCTGATAATGCTATAAATGATGATGGGAGCTTAGTTCATTATGCCATGTTTGCTGATTCTGATCCAATCACTGTAACTGAAGCTGTGAAAGAAAAAAATTGGGTTGCTGCCATGGACTCAGAGATTCAGTCTATTGAGAAGAATGACACTTGGGAGCTTGTTACCATTCCCCACGGTCATAGAGCTATTGATGTTAAGTGGGTCTTTAAGACCAAACGGAAGCCAAATGGTGACATTGATCGTTATAAAGCACGACTTGTCGCAAAAGGCTATGAACAGAAGCCTGGCTTTGATTATCAAGAGGTATTTGCCCCTGTTGTTCGCATTGAGACTGTGAGATTATTGATTGTTATAGCTGCTCAGAAGCATTGGAAGATTCATCAGATGGATGTGAAGTCTGCCTTCCTGAATGGTTACTTAGATGAAGAAGTTTATGTGAAGCAACCACCAGGTTATGTGAAACATGGTTTTGAGGATAAAGTCTACAGGTTCAAGAAAGCTCTATATGGCTTAAAGCAAGCTCCTCGGGCATGGAACAAAAGAATTGATCAGTTCTTTCATGCTTTTAGTCTCCAAAAGTGTGGTTCTAAACATACCTTATATGTGAAGATTGATGCATCTACCGGTACCATGCTTATTGTTTGCCTATATGTTGATGATTTGATTTTTACAGGCAATGATGTCATAGTGATTCGAGAATTCAAAAAGGCCATGATGGAAGAATTTGAGATGACTGATATTGGTCTCATGTCATACTTTCTTGGCATTGAGGTTGACTAGCGTGATGATGACATTTTTATCAGTTAGCATCGATATGCCCTGGATATTCTGAAGAAGTTTAATATGTCTGATTGCAACCCTTCTTCCATTGAAGTTGGTACCAGGTTATCAAAAAAGTCTAACGAAGCTCCAGTTGATCCAACATACGTCAAACAAATTGTTGGGAGCTTATGTTACTTGACTTGCACACGGCCAGATATCTTATATGGAGTTGGATTGATTAGTCAATTCATGGAATCGCCCAATCAATCCCATCTTGGTGTCACTAAACGTATCCTACGTTATATTAAGGGTACATTTGATCATGGTTTGTTCTACTCTAACACTGTTGATTCTACTCTTTTTGGATATTCTGACAGTGACTGGGGTGGTGATCATGATGATCGGAAGAGTACATTTGGTTATGCATTTTATTATGGTTCTACTGCATTCTCGTAGTCTTCTAAGAAGTAGTCTATTGTTGCATTGTCTACATGTGAAGCTGAATATGTTGCTGCTGCTTCTAGTCCATGTCAGGCTATTTGGTTATGGAATCTTCTACATCAGATTCATATGTCTATTGATGGCCCTACACCCATTTATGTTGATAATGTATCAGCTATTGATTTGGTGAAGAATCTAGTGACTCATGGCCGAAGTAAACATATTGATATGCGGTATCACTTCCTACGTGATCAGGTTCAACAGAAAGAAATTGAATTAGTCTACTGTAAATCTGAAGATCAAGTTGCAGATTTGTTCACTAAGCCTCTCAAGATCGAGATATTTTTGAAGTTGAAGACTGGATTGGGAGTGTGCAAGTTCTGAATTATGGGGGGAATTTTATGTAATTCAGATAATCTAGCTTATGGGGGGATGATCAAATTCTAGTGGTACTAGAATTGTATTGTAATCTAGATTATCTGGTCTAGATCTAGAATTTTAGATTGAGTCAATCTGATGATTTAGGATAAGGTCCAATTAGATGATGATTTAGGATAAGATCCAATTAGATATTGGATAAAGACAAATTAGGTAATCTAAGTTAATCTGTAATTGAGATTACTAGATAGTTTAGAATTCTACAGAGTTTAGGTTTCTACAAGAATAAGGAGGATTACAGAAAGCCTTTTTCGAGAATCAGGAGGATTAAAGAAAGCCTTTTTCGAGATTCTTGACGTTCTTAGAGGAGAGAGTGATCTTGATGCATTGCTTAGGTTGCTGTGTATCCTCAAATCCAATCTTTGTTGGCTTCATCGCTGCGTACGCCATTGTGGAATAGATGAAGCTGTCGAAAAAGCAACAGAGGGAACGAAAGAAACAATCCAGCAGGGGTGTCGCTCTATCTTTGATTGCTCTCTCTCTGATTTTTCTTGTTCGGTAGATTCTACGGTCAAGACGAGTGCAAAGACGAAGTTCACCCGAAAAAAACCAGCACGGATAGGGTCAATGAACAGTGCTAAACAATGATGAATAACATTGGTATATGAAATACTAATTATATACCATATATCAAATAAATGTTTTTCCTATACCATATAATAATGTTTTTTAAATATTGTATGCCAATTATATATCATACACCAATGTTTTTTCAGCACTATATACCAATATTTTTCCAGCATTGTATATCAATGTTTTTTTAGCATAGTATACCTATTGTATACCATATAATAATATTTTTAGCACTGTATACTAATTGTATATTATTATTTATAAGCTAAATATTACATTAATGTATAACAACAGTATACCAAAGTTATACTTTTACTGATCATTAATATTAAGTGTTGCCTTCGTTGGTAATAATGGTGAAAGAAAAATAAGAAACTGTTAAAATGGAATTTGTTTGACCGTATTTGGAAGGAAACAAAAGAATACATTGACTTCAATGAAACTAAAAAGAGGTGAGAGGAAGTTTGATAAATAAATTATTATGATTTAATCTGGTGAGAACATGCAAAAATTTATTTGTTTATTTATTTATTGCAGTTTTACAAGATGAACAGCTAAGGATCACTCTTAAGGTATTATTTGTTTTATATTAAAGCATTGATTCATGTGGTGTGAGAATGGATCTGGCTATCGTTCCTTGCCCTTTCTAATCTATTCACTCATCTCATCGAAATATTAATTAAAATAATTAAACAAGTAAATAAATAAATTCTCACGTGAAGTTACCAAAAAGGACAAATATTGAAAAGCTTGGGCCTTTCACATCTTTCTTCAAACCATATGGTCTACTTGTCTGCCCATAACAGTTTTTATCTCTGTTAAATCTTGTCTTTTTCTCATATTTGCACTCTTTTGAAGTGTTCAGACTTGAATCCTTTTCATCAAGATAATTAAGATAAGTACACGTGCAAGTGGGTAGGACATTTGCAACTTTAAAATGCAAATTGTGTTTTTGAAACCCATTACAGTAGCCCTATCTGGAATCATCGATGGGAATAAGTCAACCCTTTTAAGATAAAGAGTCTACGGAGGATTTAATTGCTTTTGGCTCGTAGTGCACACCTTATTGGAATAACTGGTTCTGCTTTTTCAAAGGAAGTTTATGTCTACTTGCTTCTCTGGAGCAAATAGATAGGTCGATTGCAATTTTTCAAAATCCAAAATGAGTTTTTGGAACCCATTTCAATAGCACTATTCCACCATTAACTACATGTGCTAGCGACAAATTTACTTTGCAAGCCTCCTAAACAAAATGGGGTTAGACACGTACGATCGCATCGCATGTTGGAGAAGATATTGTCGTTGGCACCTCTTTTGTGGTACCAATCCACTCAAAGTCTTCTTCACAGTAGGTCTCAGGTGGATGTAGACCTAGTTGAGCAACCTCACACATATCGTCAAGATCATAAAAGAAGATCATCCAATTCAATGAACTCATATCGTTAAGCGCACACAGATGCTCAAGATTGAGGGAAAGAAAAAAATGCTCAGACAAGCCAACCATACATTGTTTATATACGTCACACATCTGGAAGAAAATCTAAGGGTCACATATTATTTTAAAAACGAAGTGTCTGACAATCCAATGCTATGGAAATCTTAAGGCAGATTGACATTCTAGATCTCATCTATCAATAGTGTAACATAAAGGGCAATCAATAAAGCATGCATGCCTCAATAAGGTAGGGCACACGATCTACAAAATACAATAAACACTCAATCTCTTCGTGGTGGCAACTCAACCAATGGCACAAATCTACGTATTATTTTAACCCCAGGACGAATTGCAAACTAGCACACTAGCCAAGCTCATATGGAGATAATGACCCATGAACTATTGAACTCTAGAGTTCTAGCATAACTTGGCCTATACCCCTCTTCTAATTGGGATAATGAGAAAGGACCACTGTGAGATTTTAGTCGGAGTGATCGGCATTGATTTCCGTAGCATAGTCATTCGTTACTCAATTAAGACATAATTTCTATAACATAGGCACTATTCCTAAAACATAAAATCATGAAC
Source organism: Tinospora cordifolia (assembly GCA_030144865.1). Classification (NCBI taxonomy): domain Eukaryota; kingdom Viridiplantae; phylum Streptophyta; class Magnoliopsida; order Ranunculales; family Menispermaceae; genus Tinospora; species Tinospora cordifolia. Next base: position 4,437 of record JAJIYU010006134.1, on the reverse strand, counting down.
AATCTATTAGACTAATATATTAATATGGATATTTTAGTCTATTATTACTCTAAACATAAGGCCATATAAGCCAAACTCTGACTTTGTCTTGATATATTATTCTTTAATGAAAACCCTAATAAGGATGATTTTCTTCTATCATGGTATCAGAGCCAACACGGTGGCTTGGGATCTCCACTTTGTTTGGTTGTTGATCATCTACTGCTACTGTGCATGATTATGAATAGTAAAATTTCTGTTTTTTGCTATTCGCATTTGTTTCTTCCATGTCAATGATCATTGCTGCTATGTTGTCTGCTTCATTTGTCTGCTCTATTTTGCCCCTACAGTTCGCCATCGCTTCTACTCACCGTTCACCGTTCTTGTGCTCATCGTTTCTGCTCACCGTGTTGTCTGGTCATTGTTTCTGCTCTGTTTTGTCTGCTCACCGTGTTGTCTGCTCATCGTTCCTGGCCTCCATCTTTGTTTTGCTGTTTGCTTCTTTTTTGTTCTGCTCACTTCCTGCTGGTTCACATGCTACTCGTCGTTCTGATTTCTTCAATATTTATGTCATCTTTCGTGCTCTAGTAAAAACTCAACACTCAGCTACCATTAAATGTTTTCGTTGTGACTTGGGTGGAGAATACAATTCTACTGAGTTTTCTAACTTACTTGCTTTTGATGGAACTATACATTAGTCGTCATGCACTGACACTCTCCAACAAAATGGTGTTGCTGAAAGAAAAAATCGACACATTGTTGAAATTGCTCGCTCCTTTCTTCTCTCTGTTACTGTCCCCAATGAGTTTTGGGGAGAAACTGTCCTTACAGCTATTCACCTTGTCAATAAAATTCCAACAACTCAAACTTCTGGATTATCACCCTTTGAGAAGTTATATGGATGTGTTCCCAACTACTCTTTCTTACAAGTGTTTGGATGTGCTTGCTTTGTCCTACATCCACACAGTAAACGCAATAAATTATCTTCCCGCTCAGCTCTTTGTGTTTTTCTTGATTATGGTGATGGTAAAAAAGGTTATCGTTGTTTTGATCTTTCTACTAACAAATTATACGTTTCTCGTCATGTCTTTTTTCTTGAACACATTCCTTTCTTCTCTATTTCCTCTACTGCACCTAATGTTTCCAAATCTGACCTAATTCGAGTTGATCCATTTTCTGTTGCTCTTATTGACATGCCTTCTGATGTAACCTCTTCTCCCACAACTTATTCCTCTTCATCTTGCAGGGATACTATACAGCATACGGATGTCGATGTTCCATCATCTGTGGTTCCAGCCGCACCATCTTCAATTGCTCCCGATACTTCTCCCCTTCCTATGCCTTCTCAATCATCTAAAGAGATTGTTGTTCCTCGTACATCCTGCTATCCTCCACGTCTCCGTAAGTCCACTCACATGCCAGACTTCTCTTATAATTTTTATTCTCAATCTTTTTTCACTTTTTTGGTTTCTATTCATAATCTCTCTGAGCTCCTTCCTATAAGGAGGTCGTACTTGATCTTTTATGGCAACAGGCTATGACTGAAGAACTCAATGTTCTCGACAAGACAGCAACTTGGGATTTGGTTCCACTGCCACCTAGTAAAACCCCAGTTGGTTCTTGTTGGGTTTATAAGATCAAGACCAAGTCTGATGGTTCCATTGATCGTTACAAAGCATGGGTAGTTGCTAAAGGTTTCACCCAACAATATGGGATGGACTATGAGGAAACTTTTGCTCCATTGTTTCTAGTTTGTGTGTTGCTCACCTCCTGCTGCTCGTGAATTGCTTGTTTGCTTAGTGCCCTATATTTTGGTTTGCTTGTGCTTCTATTCTGTGCTATTATTGTGCAACTATTGAGTTTAGATTATCTGTTTGGCAATTTTGGATCTATTTATTATGGTGGGTGAACGAGACAACTCTCTTCAATCTATTAGTGTTCGCTTGGATGGCCGGAGCTACTCTTATTGGAGTTATGTCATGAAGAATTTCTTGAAAGGCAAAAAGTTATGGGGTTACATCACTGGCTCTTATACAAAGCCTATGGATCGAACTAATGAAAAATACACAGAGTTATTGGATATTTGGGATGCTAATAATTCTAAAATCATTACTTTGATCAATAACTCTGTTGAGCAAACCATTGGCACTCAACTAGTAAAATTTGAGACTGCTCAAGATGTATGGGACTACTTAGCAAGGTTATATACTCAATCTAACTTTGCTATACAATATCAATTGGAAGTTGATATTCGTGTTATTCGCCAAGGGACTATGAGTATACAAGAGTTTTATAACACTATGTCAAATCTTTGGGATCAATTAGCCCTTACTGAATTTAGTGAACTTCAAGCCTTTGCTCATACATCTCTCATAGAGAAGAACAACGTCTTGTATAATTTTTAATGGCTCTTTGGGATGATTTGAAGGTCTTCGTGGTACAATATTGCATCGTAATCCTCATCCCTCAGTTGACTCTGTGGTTAATGAACTTTTAGTTGAGGAGATTAGATTGAAGTCTCAAGTAGGCAAAAGACTTCTTCCTGTACCTGATCCTTCTATTTTGGCAGTCCCACGTCGGTCCTTCACCTCCTCACAAACCAAGCGACATGTTAAGGTTGGCCCTGACGAATGTAGCTTTTGTAAATAAAAAAGTTATTGGAAATCTCAGTGCCCTCAACTATTGCCCAAATCTTCCACTAAGCAACCACAACGTGGTTCGCAGTCTTCGCACACTAGCTCTATTGGATCTGGCCCATCCTCATCTCCTTCTCCCAATTTCGCTACACTTGTTGAACAGTTTCAGAAGTTTCTTGCAGTTCAGCCTCCTGCCATATCATCATCCTCATCTTTAGGTTTGTCCTCCTCTGATCCTTCAGGTATGTCATCATCTACATGGGTCTTTGATTTCGGTGCTTCTCATCACATGTCATGTGATCCTTCTTCATTTAATTTTTTGTCTCCTTCACCTAATTTATCTGTTATGACTGGTGATGGCACACGTATGTCATCAACTATTATTGGTCATGTTCTTACACCTTATCTATCTCTTTCTAATGTCTATTGCATTCCTAATCTCAAGTTGAATCTTATTTCTATTGGTCAATTATGTGATTCTAGATATTCTGTTCACTTTTCTCCTACTTCTTGCTCTGCACAGGATCTTCATTCTCAGAAGCTAATTGGGACAGGCCGTAGGCATGAGGGATTATACATCTTGGCGCAGTTGAATGTCCTTGATATCGCTGCCTCTAGTGTTGATTTGTCTTCTTTTCGTTTGAGTCCTAATTCTTCTAACTTCTACTTATGGCATTCTCAGTTAAGTCATATTTCTGCTTCTCGTTTGCAATTTTTGGCTTCTAAAGGTACCTTAGGCAACTTAAAAGTTCATAACATCTCAAATTGTTATGGTTGCAAATTGACAAAATTTTCTGCCTTGCCTTTCCTCATAATACTTCAATCTCTCTTGTACCTTTTGATTTGATTCATTCTGATGTGTGGGGACCTGTCCCTGTTTCTATAAAAGGGGGGTCTCAATATTATGTGTCTTTTATTGACGACTACACTCGTTACTGTTGGGTTTTTTTTATGAAACGTCGTTCTGATTTCTTTAATATTTATGTCACCTTTCGTGCTCTAGTAAAAACTCAACACTCAGCTACTATTAAATGTTTTCATTGTGACTTGGGTGGAGAATATAATTCTACTGAGTTTTCTAACTTACTTGCTTCTGATAGAACTATACATTAGTCGTCCTGCACTGACACTCCCCAACAAAATGGTGCTACTAAAGGAAAACATCGACACATTGTTGAAACTGCTCGCTCCCTTCTTCTCTCTACTACTGTCCCCAATGAGTTTTGGGGAGAAGCTATCCTTACAGCTGTTCACCTTATCAATAAAATTCCAATAGCTCAAACTTCAGATTGGCACCCTTTGAGAAGTTATATGGATGTGTTCCCGACTATTGTTTCTTACGAGTGTTTGGATGTGCTTGCTTTGTCCTACGTCCACACAGTGAACGCAATAAATTATCTTCTCGCTCAGCTCTTTGTGTTTTTCTTGGTTATGGTGATGGTCAAAAATGCTATCATTTTTTTTATCCTTCTACTAACAAATTATACGTTTCTCGTCATGTCTTTTTTCTTGAACACATTCATTTCTTCTCTATTTCCTCTGCTGCACCTAATGTTTCCAAATCTGACTTAATTCGAGTTGATCCATTTTCTGTTGATCCTATTGACATGCCTTTTGATGTAACCTCTTCTCCCACAACTTCTTCCTCTTCATCTTGCAGGGATACTATACAACATACAGATGTCGATGTTCCATCATCTGTGGTTCCAGCCGCACCATCTTCAACTGCTCCTGATACTTCTCCCCTTCCTATGCCTTCTCAATCATCTAAAGAGATTGTTGTTCCTCGTACATCCTGCTATCCTCCACGTCTCCATAAGTC
>JAJIYU010006133.1:0-21174 GCA_030144865.1 Tinospora cordifolia | reverse complement strand
CAATATATATATCGGCTGCCACTGCGAGGAATGGCAGCGCTTTCATTGCAATCCATTGAGTAGGAGGAAAATACGCATTTTTGACACTGCTTTCTCGTTTATTGGAAGCTTGAGATCTAGAGGAAGGTGAGCTACTACAGGCCATTGGCCGGCACTTCCTTTTTCCATTTTTTAATTAAGATCCCTTTCGCTTTCCTAATCTCTTTCATTTGTTTTTAATGCTAATTTGCTTCAAAGGCAAGTTTAATTTCAGTAAATTGCTCGCTAGAACTGTTTGCCAAAAGATTTCAGTCCTCTCTCTCTCTCTCTCTCTCTCTCTCTCTTATGTGTATGTATATATATTTGGAAATTGAAACTTAGGTTCTGTGACTTGTGATTTTGTAAAATTTAATAACATTAAAAGTTCGTTTAGTTCAAACGTTAAATATAAATATATATATATATATATATATATATATATATACTTTTTTGTTAAAATTTCTTTTAGAAAATGCAAAAAAACCCTAGTTAAAATTACACTAGAGTTTTTTGTATATATATAGATATATATTGGTTTAAGACTTACAACTGGGAAAAATTAATTACCATTAGTTCACAATAATTGTACCTGTAAAAGAAGACTAAAACTAGTAACGAGTTGTATGTTTGGTGGTCCGCTCACAGTTCTACTTAAGCGAGGGCTAAATTTTAAATCTCGTGAGTACATCAAACACTCATTGGGAGGCTTTACCCCAATATAGAAGAGGTTCTTAGTTGAATAGGGATTTAGTTTCGAGAGGTGTGCGTTAAGCTGACATAAGGATACCTCATGAAAAACTTAAAAAAGAAAAAAAAGAAAAGAAGACCAAAAACAAGCTCATGAATCACTAATCAATATATAGCTACTTTTGGTATCATATTTACTTAGCCCTGATTTGAGCTTAAACAAAAACTGAACAGATTATTAGACCAAACTCAATAAAAATCAAAGAACATAAGTTTAGTTTGATTTTAGTTAGTTAATTTAGATATTTTTTTTTAAAAATCAGAAATATATGATTTTATCATGAAGAACTATTTCCACACTTATCTTACAACTGCATATTATAATGTATTTAACATAAGTTACTATTTTGATTGGGGTCAATTTAATTTATGTTTGTATTGTTTTTAAATTTTAACAACCATACTAAATATGTTAAAAATCGAACTGAGGCCTCTATTATTCAGGCCAAACCATTGATAGTCCTACTTAAATATTCTAAAATTGTAATGAAATTAATTTGACTCGACAATGTTAATTAAGTATTTCAATTGACATACTTTTTGGAAAAAATAATCAATTAACTAATTACGTTATATAATTTTCACAAACATTTTGAAATCTAAATCCATTTTACCGTTATGAAAATTCAAGTTTTAACCAAGCAGTTATAAATTTGAAGTTCCTCGCTTTAGTGGCGGAACCATTAATTTCTTTTTGGGGCAGTCATATCCTTTATTGAACCATGTTAAAGTGCCCTAATTTGATTTATTCTTGTTTGTTTGCTTTTTCTAAGGGCATCCGTAATGTCCAAACGTTCCATCTGCACCAAGCGGTTGGACGAGCTGTCCATATCAAAATTAAAAATAAAAATATAAAAAAATAATAGAATAATTAGAGCGTTGAGCGCTCGGTATAAACTGACCGCTCAACACTTTGGTGCTGAGGTAGAGCGTCATCTCAGCATCACCAAATATTCCATTGAGCACCATAAAAGACGCCCTTACCTATCCTTTTTTCTCGTCAGATTTTGTTTACCATATCACCTTAGTTCTTCTTTATTTGTTTATTAATTTATATTTGATCAGATAGAAATTTAATTAATAGAATCCAGGCACCCACTAATGTAAAGTTAATAATTGCTGTGGTCGCTTTTTCCAGCCCGCCCTGTCTAATCCGCCATACTCAAAAGTTGATATTAAGAAAAAACACAAAAAAACACACCGTATATATAATACAGGGGGAGCAAAGAAGATATGACTAAAAGAAATGAACTCTCGTGATAGGGATTTCGTTCTTTTTGGGTTATAATTTTAATTTTTGGTTCTTGACAATATATATTTTTTTCCTCCTGCTGGTTCGCTTCTATTCCTTCAACAGATGGCAGAAATTAACAGTGTGATCATCAGCCACCACCACCACAATAATAAACTTGGATTTCCGGAAGATGCTTTAGCTTGCTTTGACGACGATGGCCGTCCCAAACGCACAGGTACATAGATACATATAGATAGAGCATTACACAAAACATGTAAATATTTATTTATTTTTGATAAGGGAGTATCAATTTGTATGTAATTCAGGGAACTTCTGGACCGCCAGTGCCCACATAATAACAGCAGTGATTGGATCTGGAGTGCTTTCTTTAGGGTGGGCAATAGCCCAGCTGGGATGGATTGCCGGTCCTGTAATTATGTTGTTCTTTGCTTTCGTCACCTACTACACTTCAGCTCTCCTTGCACAATGTTATAGGTCCGGCGACCCTCTCACTGGCAGGAGAAACTATACTTACAGAGATGCAGTAAAATCCAACCTCGGTAAAGTAATAACTGTGGCAATTCAAAATAAATAAATAAATAAAAGTAAAAAATAATAACATGAATTACTATTCTAAAAGCAGGAAATCATAACATGGAAACTATTCTAATTTACTTTCTCTGATTATTTCTGATCAGGTGGATCCAAGGTAAAAATCTGTGGTTTTATTCAGTACATAAACCTCTTCGGTCTGACGGTTGGATATACCATCGCATCATCTGCCAGCATGCTGTCAGTTAATTTTGCATTATCGATTTTTAATTGATTAATTAATTAATTAATTAATTCATTCATTATTTTTACCGTCCAGCTTATACAATAATCTCCATGTATGCTTTGGTTTGTTAAAATAAAAATGTAACTGCAGGGCAATCAAACGTTCCTTATGCTTTCGTCAAAGAGAGGGAAAGAACCCGTGTGACATATCAAGTAATCCATTCGTGATCATCTTTGGCGTTATTGAAATCGTTTTCTCACAAATCCCCGACTTCCATCGAATATGGTGGCTTTCAATTGTTGCCGCCGTGATGTCCTTTAGCTACTCTTCAATCATCCTTGGCCTCGGCATTTCTAAGGTTGCAGGTATGAGTTATAATACCTTAAACTTACATATAATGTTTTATCTTCCTTGGCCCTTGACAGATTGACCTGTGTACATAGGACAGGGCATCAGCTATGCCAGCTGAGGTGGAGCACCACCTCAGCGGTAGAGCGTCCGAGCGCTCAACGCTCTGCTTTTGTTTTATTTATTTATTTTTATATATTTTTAAAATGTTTGATGTAACATTTTACCTATACGTTCGGTACAGACTAAACGTATAAGCATAAATAATGCCCTAATATCAAACTTTGAATGTTCTCTTTTTCTTTGATAAGTTGACGGTACGTTGAAGGGTAGTATCTCTGGAATAAGCATTAAAACAGTCGGTTCAACTCAAAAGATATGGAGGAGCTTCCAAGCACTTGGAGACATCGCTTTCGCCTACCCTTATTCTATAATACTCTTTGAAATACAGGTGAGAGTTAGCGCAATTTTTTTAATCACAAGATATCTTTAATTTAGAAGATTACCAGGAATAATCTACTTCAATCTCTTAAGGAATAGATTTATTGTAGTAACCGATAATGTTTATATATATGTAGTATTAGAAAATACTAATGTAACTGTTGCAGTCAACAATTAATTTTGCATTTTTCTATATTTATGATAGTACTATTAAGTCATTATGTACAGCGATTGATCATTCAAATCAACAGATTGTCTTGACATATCTTTTTAACGATGAGATGTCAAATATAATGAAAAAATTTTCATTTGTAATTTTGAGACTATAACCATATATAAGCTAACTAAATGTTAAGCCTAATTATTAATTTTTATATTTTGGCCCATCACAAAAAATATAAAAATAATAATCTTGGTCTTTATACTTAAATGCTCATACTCAAATAATACATGTAAGTCCACAATACTTAAATTTATTTAATCACATTAAATAGGCTTAACTTTATATGATATATATAATTATATTCACATATAAGCTTACATGTCTAATTAATACCTCAACAATTTATAACATGATAAGTGATTGAGTTTATTGTTCTAGAGATTTCATGCTCAAACTTACTTGCAAGCATTTTCTTATTTCTTTTCTAATTATATGTTAATAATTAATGAAATCTTTGTATGCAACATAACTAATTTGTGTTATTGGCGAGTGCAACATGAGGGAGAGTTGGAGTTTTGATGTAAACCTAAGTTGATGTATACCTAAGTTGTTTCTATACTTTAACTTTTTCATCAAGTTGTTTCTAATAGTGATAAGTTTTGTAGGACACACTCAAATCTCCACCATCAGAAGCCACAACAATGAAGAAGGCAACTCTATTTTGTGTGGCAGTGACAACGACATTTTACATGTTATGTGGGAGCATGGGTTATGCTGCATTTGGTGATGAAACACCAGGAAACCCTCTCACTGGGATTGGCTTCTATAACTCATTTTGGCTACTAGAAATTGCAAATGCAGCCATAGTAATCCATCTTGTTGGAGCTTATCAGCTCTTTTCCCAACCAATATTTGCTTTGGTTGAAAAATGGGCAGCAAAAAATTGGCCAAGGAGCAAATTTATCACAAAAGAGATAGAGCTACCCTTCGTCTCTAGTTCATATAACCTCAACCTCTTTCGACTGGTTTGGAGATCAGTATTCGTGGCTGTAACTTGTGTTGTATCCATGTTGCTTCCGTTCTTCAATGACATTGTTGGAATTCTTGGTGCGTTGTTGTTTTGGCCTCTCGTTGTGTTTCTTCCAGTAGAACTTTACATAGCTCATGAGAAGATACAAAAGTGGAGCAGAAGATGGGCTTTGCTTCAAATTCTTAGCGGTGTTTGCTTAATGATCTCTATTGTTGCTATTACGGGCTCCATCGCAAGTGTTGTTAGCGATCTTAAAGCAAATCCCCCCTTCAAGGCAAACTCCTAATGCATGATACCATTTTCCATACTATGTACGTGGCTAGCAAACTTCAAATTCTGTTGCCATAAATGTTTTTGTTACTAAACTATGTATCGGTAATCTAAGTAAAGATTTTGCCGAATCCAAAAAATTAGCCCATGTCTAAATCATGACAATAAATTAATAGAACAAAAGATATTACATACATGAAGAATATTATTCTACAAATTGATAAGGCATCTCAAACAAATTAAATAACTAAATAAATTCAAGATATTCAAGTGAGGTTTAGGAACATATTGAAACTCAACAAATCAACCATAAGAAACGCCAAAAACTCTCAAAATTGTCTGTCTTTACCTAAATGAAAGACACTTTAAAATGCTGTGATGCTAATCATGCATCCGCCACTATAAGGAAGGAACTTTTTAATAAGAAAAGTTTGAAGAGAGTTGTCGGTACCCCTTTTCTAGGCCCAAGGGCGACACGGTGACTGAACAAACTCACTTATTGAGTTAAGTTCATCTAATCACTGTTAAACCTTTCAAATCAACAACAAACGAGCTACATCAGAGTAATTCTAACATCCATCTATTAAGGTGCGAAAGTAAACATAATATTATATACATTTTTTAATCATAACAAAAGGGTGTAATTAAAAATTTCATGTCTTCTTGTTTAAAAAAACGTACAATTTAATTATGAAGAATTATTGATATACAAAAAGTGACCGACCTCTAATAGGACCAAAAAGAAACAAAAGACTACCCAGGGAACTAGGTTATCACGATGCCTTTCCCCTTATTAACTACTGAGGAACTTGAAATGTTACTAGAGTAGTGAGCCTAATATACAATTTGACTCAGTGAGTAGTAAAACTAATGTGTCAAAATAACCCGCATTCCTAGAAAGTATATGTATGCATGAATAGTGATTATAGAAACATCAAATCCAACTCTACAGTCATTATTTGAGCGGGTCCTGAGTCAGGTGTAGTGGCCACTCAAGCAAGTCCTCATTTAAGCGCACTCATCGAATATCCTAATCCAACGCTCGGCCCTCAAGTGTTATGATTCAAGAGGGTTCTAAGGCTAGGCGCATTGATCATATGCCCTAACCACGACTCTCGACCTGCGAGTCTAATCTCAATCACATTGTGTACCCTGAATTCGACACTCGGACCTCGAGCCTATAGTCTTATTATCGGTATACAACTACATATATTTCAAATCAATCATTGTAGCTTAGACACAAGAAATTCAATTGATGAAAATTTTAATCATTTTTCATACAAGGAATATAGTTAAGATAATAACTGAATTAAACTACTCACCTCGGGTCTCGCGCATTGATGTCCCCTCGACACTCAGCCTAGTCCCGTGATATACGCTCAAAACTGTGTTATTTTAAACTCAATTTCAGTTTTACTATAAAATACAACTTAATTTCAGTCCTACTATCCCTAATTGGTTTTAGTCAACCCAAATTAGATTTGGTCAAACTTGGTCAATTTTGGTTAACTTAACGAAAAATGGTTAATTTGGGTCAAATTAGGTCAAGATGGACTTATTTGGTCAAAATCTCCTAAATTTTATCATACTTAGTTAACTTCCTATTTTAGGTCCTCTTTGCGCAACAAATTTGTCGATTTCTTTACGAGCAATCCGTCCGTCAGATTTGCACAAAACTTTCCAGATATAATCTACACCCCTTCAATATTCCAAAATTTCAATTTTAAATTTTTGGACCTTATTTGATACGTTTTTTAATAAGGATATCAAGTACTCAAATTTCAGATTTTTCATTCTATTTGCGCAGTATATTTTCTGATTTTCCTGCAATCAATACGTATGTTAGATTTGCGCAAAATTTTTTAGATACGACCTATACTCCTAAAATATTCACTAGAATTTTAATTTGAGATTTTTGGACTTCATTTGCCCTAGTTTTCATTTAGGATATCAGGTACCTAAATTTTGGCCCTTTTTGTATGTCAGTAATTCTTAATGGTCAGATTGTACGTTTTTGAAACAAGATGACATAAAAATTTTAATAATACCCTTTTGTTATGATTAAAGAATGAATGTAATATTATGTTTACTTTCACACTTTAGTGGATGGATGTTAGAATTACTCTAATGTGGGTTGTCTATTATTGATTTGAAAGGCTTAAAGGTGACTGGGCAGACTTGACTCGATGAGTAAGTTCATTCAGTCACCGTGTCGGTTGGATCACCCTTGGGCTTAGGGAATGAGTCCCGACAAACTTTATTATTTTCATCCTAAAAATCAAATAATTGTCTAAAAATTCATTATTTATTTCTAAAATTTATATAATTAATTCAGAATCATATTTTCTTAGTAATTAACATATCCTCATCTCGAAAATTATATTTCTCAATTAATCATATTTTTTCTAATTAAATGGCAAAATTTGAGAAAATTTATGTATTTTTATTTAAAAATTTAGAAAAATATATGAAAATACATATTAAAAATACGGGTCGTTACAAGAGTATTAAAATTCTCTTATTAAATATATGTTTTATGGTATTATATATTGAGAGTATTAAATTTTTCTGATTATTTAAACACATGATTGCTAATGGTGGACTTTCTATTTTGTAGCTATCAATATGTAAAGTCTGTGGTTATTAGGCTAAACTTTGTGGCAAGATTTTTCCACTTTTTTTGTCAAAGAATGTCGCGACCCCTTCCCTAGGCCGAAGGGCGACCCGACCGGCACGGCGGCTCAACGAACGAATTCATCGAGTCGAGTCTTCCCAGTCGTCGTTAAGCCTTTCCAACCACGACCTCCATGCCACATCAGAGTAATTTAAAAATCCATTTAATTAAAGTGCGAAAGTAAACGATATATTACATATTGTCATGTTTCAAAAATACAAGCATACATAGTTCGACATTTAGAAGTTCAGGCTTACAAAAAAATTGACCGACCTATCGATAGAAACAAAAGGGAATACAGGACCACACGGGGACTAGACTATCACCACGCCTTTCCCTCTATCAGCCGCTGAGGAACTTGAAATGTTAGTAGAGTAGTGAGCCTACTATTCAACATGGCTCAGTGAGTAGGAAAACCAGCATATCATCTAACTAGCACTCTGAAAACCGTACATGTATGCATGAGTAGTAATTGAAAGCATGGTATGTAGTAAAACAGTTATAAATAGTGCAACAGTTAAAAAAAAAGTAATTTAAATACATGCAGCTCAAAACTATACCCAGACTAGGGTTTAAATCATCAATACAACCCTATGGTCACTGCTCGAGTGGGTCATGAGTTAGGCGTATCGGCCACTCAACCGGGTCAAGGGCTAGGCGCATCCATCGATCACCCTAACCCTGCGCTTGGTCTTCAAGTGTCATGCTCGAGCGCGTCTGAGGCTACGCGCACTGATCATATGCCCTAACCCCATCGCTCGGTCCTCGAGCCTAATCCAATCACATCATGTACCCTGATCCTGCGCTCGGACCTCGAGCCTATGCTCTCACTATCGGTATATGAGTACATATATTTCAAATCAACCCATGTAGCTCAAACATATGAAACTATTCAATCAATGACAATTTCAATCATTTTTTATGCAAGGAATACAGTTAAGATAACAACTAGGTCAAACTATTCACCTCGGGTCCCACGCACCGATGTGCCCTCGACACTCGGCCCAGTCCTGCGATATACGCTCAAATCTGTATTATGTTAACTCAATTTCAGTTCCTCATGAAATATTTTTTAATTTCGGTCCCACTACCTCTAGTCGGTCTTAGTAGACCCAAAATTCGACTCAGTCAATCGATAAAACTTGGTCAAACTTAGTCAACCTCGGTAAAACTCGGTCACCTTAGTCATAGTTGGCCATCAATGGTCAATATGGTCAAATTGGGTCAAAATCCCCAATCCCCAACACTTGGTCAAACTCTAGGCCTTTAGTTCAATTTGCGCAACAAATTTGTCGATTTTCTTACGATCAATCCAATTATTGGATTTGCACGAAACCTTCCAGATTTGATCTAGACCCTTCAAATAATCACCAGAATTAAATTTAGGATTTTTGGACCTCATTTGACACGTCTTTTAATAGGGTTATCATGTGTTCAAATTTTTTATTTTCATTCTATCCGCGCAGAGAATTTTTCGATTTTCCTGTGACCAATCTGTATGTTGGAATTGCAAAAAAATTTTCAGATACAACCTATACTCTAAATATATGCACCAGGATTTCAATTTGGGATTTTTGGACTTCATTTGACCTAGTTTTCATTTAGGATATCAGGTACCAAATTTCCAGCCCTTTTTGCTCTACCTGCGCAGCGGACTTTCCGAATTTTCTGCAGTCAATCCGTATACCGAATTGATGAGAAGTTTTTCAGATACAATACACACTTCCTAAGGAGTCTCCAAAATTTTATTTCACGAATTTTGGACCTCGTTTTCTATGTTTTTCAATGATAATATCAGGAACTTGGTTTTTCTCGGATTGCACATGACAGACAGTTAGATTTCCATCTATTTGAACACCTTATACTTATTGGTTTGAGCCGAAAATTTTACACAATACTCTTAATTATCTCATAATCATACCCTCAAATTTTTAGATGAATCTGACATGTCTAGCTATTTTAAAAAAAAAATTGAAATAGCAAGCTCAAAATCATAGCATCTTAACAGGTTTCTTCAAAAATTTTCTAAGTACTAACACATGCATGTTAAGTAGTCTACTTCAACACCATTTTTGACATGCGTCGAGTATTTCCTTGCCATTTCTCATAAAATGAAAATTAAAGTAGACATTTCAAGCTTTGAAAAGAACCATATTACCTTAAAATCAGAGCTCGGACGAGTGAGAAACTAGCTTACAAAACTCGGCCGAACACACTTGTTTGGTTTTTTGTGTTTTGTAGTAACAAACAACCCCCCTTTGACGTCATTTTCGACATGTTTCAAGAGGTCAGTTGGTGTTTCTCATAAAATGAAAGTTGAAGTAGATATTATAAGCTTCAAAACGAGCTATCGTACCTCAAGATCAGAGTTTGGATGATTGAGATATTGGCCTTGCAAAACTCGGACAACACACGTTTTTGGGTTTTTGCAGTCGCGAACAGCAAGTTTTATGGTCGTTTCTGCTCCAAATGGTCCATGCTCATGATCAATGGCTTAGACCTTCTTGAAGAGGCGAGTCTGAACTTTCCAACGACTATAAGAACGTGCAAATCTAAGGTGGGATGAGGAAGAGACAAAGGGTTGAAGGTGGGGTGTTCAAGAAGGATTTCCTGCAACTATGGTGTTGATGGTGGTGTTTGAATGATCTTTGCAACCTCTTTTGAGCATCACATCTGGGTGTAAAGTACTTGGTTCGTGGCTTAATGTTCCAGCAAACAAGAAGAGGTGTTTGGGGATGCATTAATGGCCAATACCATGGGTTAAAACCATGGAAAAAATCAGAAAAAAAAATCTAGTTTTCCCTAGCTGAAAATCAGGAAGAAAGAGAAAAAAAAGAAGGAATAGAGAAAAAGGGGGAGGTGGGCTGGGCTGTGTGCCCAACCCGGTCCACATGGGTCTGGGCAGCCCAGGCCCATGCCCCTGGCTGCCCTGTCCACATGCTTGTATTTTTTTTGTATATATATATATTGAAATTTCATATTTTTTTTTTAAAATTATTAAAATTATTTGATTTATCATTCTTTACCAAAATCCTCTAATTATACATCGTTCTTGCACAAGCACAAGCACACATTTCTTATCTCCTTTGGCTTGTTGTTCCATTGGATTGCGAGAAGAAGAGGGAAATTCATGCGCTCTCAATTGCTGATAAGCTCTACGCATTTTAGTCTCATCGCCTTTGTTTTCTTCATTTGCTTTACTTTCGCCGTAGTCTCTTGCATTTGATTTCACATCCGTTTTTGAACTGCCCGCTTAGCCTAACTTTTGATCTTCGACTTCCAAATATTGTTTAGTACTATAGCAAGTAGTTTTTATTCTACTTGCTCAATAGGCCTCATGCATGTCTATATTAGAAAATCATGATACAGAAAATATCTGATCCACGTAGATCGAAGTCGTAAATTTTTTGGACTTACGTGGATGAAAGTTAAATTTAGATCCCCAAAAGATGCAATAAATGACATGCATGCAAAAATAAAATAAAATAAAATAAACAATAACCAAAATATTCCATCTTCTCTTTTTTTCTTTAGAATAAGAACTGGCTATTGTCACATGTAATTAATGTTTAAGATTGAAACCCAATTAAAAATATAGGATTTGGGTTGCAGATCATGCAATTTTCTATTTGTGTATTGTTTTTTGGCAAAAGAAGAAGAAGATTAGGATATTTTGAAAAACTTTTAAAAAATGGTCGATGTAGTTAAATAAAATAAAAAAAAATAGAATTTGTATAGCGCAACTCCAAATAAAAAGGGAAGACAAAGCCTCTTAAATTCTACCCTCGTGTATGACGCTTTATATATATAGACAAAGCCTCTTAAATTCTAGTTTATAATTAGAATTTCTCGTCTCATTTGGATATGTTGCCACCTACGTCTTAACGTTTGGATGCTTGGGAAGTATAGGACGTACACATATACGACGGGAGTTATGCAAGTTTATGCAATTATAGCCTATTAGCCTGGATGTTATAGGTCACATTCTTGGCTGGCTCGTCTAAATAAGTCAAACTTAGCCCAGCCCAATGTAACGTTCGACCTGTACATAAGGGAATCCTCAAATTTTTTCTGTTCTTTTATTTTTTTGAAAGGGAAAAACCTTAAGTTGTGATGTGTTGTGCACAGGAAGTTAAAACAAATCAAATAAGTGTACATCTCAAATAATTAATAATCTGAATTAAATATAAATTAACTAAAATGTAAGAACATAAGTTTAATGTGACTCAGCGTGTCACTTATGACCACTGGAGATGATAAATAATTTATTATAAGAAAATGCAAATAGGTTATAACCAATAATCAAGTATACTCAAATTTTCTCATACAAAATTCATATTCTCACTTACACTTCTCTTATACTCCAATAAGAACTTATATAAGAAAAAAGTTTTACGTAGTTTTTAGTTTTTAATTAATATTTAAAATACAAAACTAACTAAATAGTCAACATCAATTAAAAAATTAGAGTTAAGGAAATTATTTTTAATTTCAATTTCACATTAAGTGGTTTAGACCTACCAAGATGTAATAATCTTCAACTTGGCGAGAACTAGTTCAATCATATAACTATATTTTCATCTCCACGTATACCCAAAAGCACCTATCTATGAATAATATCTTGACATATCACTTATAACTTCTATAACAGTTGGGTCTACATCCTTTACTATATTTAGCAAACTCATAGATCTTTGATTTCTACGTCTCTTATCTATAATTGATTTTGATTATAGTTGGGACTCACATGTAAGATTTTTATCAATCATACTAGTTCTACCTAAAATTGTCTTTTCCCACAAAAACAAATACAATTTATTCTTCCTAATTCCTTTCATTACCACTAATACACCTTGTACAATCTTTAAAACACCTACTTCAATTGTCATTAAATCCCTTTGACTCAACTGTACTAATAGAGATGATATTTTTCTTCAAATTAGGCATATATCATACTTCAATCAAATGTTTAAATTTTCTAAATGCAACTTCAACTTAATTATACAAATTCCTCTAATTTTATAGATACTATCATTACCCATAAAAATTGAACCATCCTCACCCTTTTCAAATTTGGAGAATTAATCTACATCAAAACACATACAATAAGTACTATCAAAACCCAAGATCCAATTATCTAAATAATTTACTATCAGAATCCAAGTGACAATGACTTCATCAAACACAATATCTGTAATTCAATCTCTTCTAAATCTTTATTTGACGTATTCATTGGTTTTTTTTACCTAATAAAGCCTTTACGTAACTTCTATTGTATCAAGATGTCTCAGACTTGCACTTGCTACATTAGAAAGTCGTTCTTATCATTAAGTTTTTCTGTTTGCATTTGATACACTTATAGTATTGCTTGCCATATCAATGAATCAAACTCTGGTTATTGACTAGATCTCTTTGCCATGAACTCACTGTCACTACAAGAAATTCGAGCTATAACAATATGCAATATTTGTTGTCATACCTATATGACAACGTTTGAGGTAATGTTGTCAATTCAAATATTGTTAAACACTCAACTATTTTTAACAATGCATGTGTTGAATCTTTTCTCAAGCCGTGTGCGTGCGTGACCAAAGACAAAATTTTCTTTATCAATTGTGTATTGGTTCTTTCATGCAAAGTTACCATACACAAAAAGACAAAAAAATTGTCTTTTCCTTTAAACAACAATTTTTTTTTCAACCGCACAAACAATTTTTTAGTCACTTTAATGAGAAGAAATTCCATCTCTTCTTACGTGCATATAGACCAATTTTTAACATTTATGTTCTACACACCACACATCAATAATTTGTATTCTATGCACAAATAAACTAAAAAAATCTTCGCTCTGATACCAATTTATTATGCATAGCAAAAAT
The DNA here is from genome assembly GCA_030144865.1 of Tinospora cordifolia. Lineage (NCBI taxonomy): Eukaryota > Viridiplantae > Streptophyta > Magnoliopsida > Ranunculales > Menispermaceae > Tinospora > Tinospora cordifolia. Next base: position 7,592 of record JAJIYU010006133.1, on the reverse strand, counting down.
AAAATAAAAAATAATTCTAATAGAATGGAAATCAGCTTAAATGCAAAAGCATACAAATTTAATGTTGTTCAACTATCACCTATGTCTATGATAGAAACGAAAATATTTATTCTGAGAAAATGTAAATAAATTATAACGTATAATTAAATCTACTCAAATTCTCTCACACTAAAGTGTTTTCATACAAAACCCAAATTCTCACTTATACATGAGAAAAGAATTCTAATTAATTTTCACTTTTTAATTAGTTTTTAACATATAAAACTAACTAGATTGTCAATATCAACTAAGAAACTAATATTAATAAAATTGTTTCTAATTTAAATTATATATTGAATGATCTAGGGTAATCCAATTTCTAACATGTAGACGTACCCTTCCAACAAACAATACAATCTACAAGAGATGGACATGGTAATATATAGGATAAGTTTGGACTACTTGAAATATTGGAGAAAACAAACATAAAATTAATGAAACCTTTTTTTTTAATAAATGTTAATAAATGAGTTTTTTTTCATGAATATTGAAAATGTTATATATTGAGTAGGTTAGCCCCATCAATGGATAACTTTTATTTATGTAACATTTTTTTGTGTACTAATTTTTTTAATAAAAGTTAAAAACTTCCTAACTTTGTATTTAAAAACAAATCGAATTTAAGAAACTAACTATAACTCGTAATATTATAGAAACTCTTGTTGGGTTATGTAATTTGAGCGAGAGTTATGCAAAAATAGTTCACTACAAGAAATTAATTGAGACTTAATTATAGGTTACTTGTAAAATAAGTGATATAGTCAAACTACATAAGAATATCAATCTTCTTGCTTGAGAATTTGTTTTTATTCATTTTAGATCATTTAAATTAGTAATAAACTCAAAAGATATTGTTCTAGGCATTGAAGTTGCTTTAAAAACTATTCATATATTGTTGTTGTGTGGTTCCACACATTTGTTTTGATTGATTGTGATAGTGGGATTGGACTACTGAAATCATCATTTTCGCCTTGCTTGTCTTATATTAAAAATTGAAATTGAAATTGAAGCGCATTAAAGACACATCTCTAGCGCGCTGCGCTAGGCTAAAGAGTATTGTACATTTGATTAACACTCCTATTTTTATTAACTTTTAATATTATTTATTTAAATATTTATATTAATAAATAATATTTAAATATTTAAAAAGCATTTTAAATATTTTGGAGATTTTATTTCAAAATTTTAATTAAATAATATCTCTTTAAAAAATACAATGCAATTGTTTAAAAATGTAAATAATTATATATAATTTTTATTTAAGCATGAATAGTTTAAATTATATGTATTATTAAAGAAATATACATTTTAAATAATATATTATAAATAGTTTAAAAAATTGGTTGATGTAATTGTGGATCTCATACAATACATTCTATGAGATTATGAATTAGGAAACATAATATAATAGATAAGAGTTTAATAAGTTAATGATTAATAAAAAATCAAATTTTTGTATAGTCTAACAATTAGAGTACCATAAATACTGTGTACTGCATGATCATATTATTGCATTTGATGGAAAAAGACAACAAACGAAAAATAAGTATATTGATGTTTCACTTGTGGCTGTGGTTTAAAAGAGATTATTTTGGATAGTTTCACCAACTATTTTATTTCATAAAAAGGAAATATAGACTTTTAGTGAAGTTCTGATTAAGCTCCTTTTGAATAAAATTGCAAATAAATCTTTTGATCTTCAAGATTTGGGCTAGATTTTTTTTAATAGCTTTCACTATAATTGTTTTTGACAGCCTCTTTGCAATATCTCATATAAAACAAAATATAATAACATAATTTCAAGCATATGATCTTTCAACATAGCTTAGCTTTATAAAATACAAAGACTGACAATATAAAATAACTCAATGCTAAATATATATATATATCAAATAAAAAAAATCTTGCCATCAATATACTTTTTTTATTTCAACAAGTGCGCATTCTCTTCAAACTTATCAAACTTTTTATTTTAGAAAAATGACTAGTTACCAAGCTAGAGATTGTAAACACTACTTTTCAAACTTTAAGACACGACAACAGTACACATTATTCACCGAGTTACAAATTTAACAGGATGCTTGATACATGAGATATAAAGCTAGTACTCTATGTAAATTTCATCTTCTTACTACTTTTTTAAACATTTTTAAATAAAATAACAAAAAAGTCAAAGATGTTATAAACTTTAATAAGTCAAAGCAAGAAGTTGACTCTTTTGACAAAAAATAAGAAAAGGACTTCTTTCTAAAAAAAACAGAGAGAGAGAGAGAGAGAGAGAGAGAGAGAGAGAGAGAGAGCCTTCGATTGGTAAGGTTAAATTTGCAGCACCGCCGCCCTAAAAAGAAAAATAGAAACGCACCCGAAAAGCTGAAATCGTCACATTTGACTGTGTAGCCCTTAGTGGGGAAGACAAGAAAAAGTTTAAAAAGGAAAGACGAAAGACATGGCCCCTTAAAACGAAGGCCAGCATTTTCAAGTAGCAAGTATGGCCCCTTGAACTTCTTTCCAAAATGAGTAAAGATAACTAAGTCACGCAACTTTTCCACATACACTAACGTTACCCCCTCGGTACAATGAAGAGAAAAGCTTGAGGACAGCAACTCCCACTCACTTCCTTCTTGGAACCTCTCCTACAAATTAAAAGCTTGCCACTTTTTTTTTTAATTCATTTAATTTTCTAATTATTTGTGGCCACCTCATTACCAACCCTAATTGACTTTTCCACAATCTTGGGATGATGTTAATGTTAAAGTTGTGTTGGGTTCATGTACAATGGTAAACAGTGTGGATCATTAGTGGAGGACGTTAAGCAATGGTCTCCCACCCTAGATTTTAATTCACATTTGGAAGTCAAGAAGCAAAAAGCTATGACCCTCTCTTTCATTCTTGGCTCGCCAAAGAAGATAATGAGACGTGAATTGGTTTGATTGGCCGGCTGGTTTTGCGAGGCCGACCACCTAATTAATGCCTCATCCTGCTTTATCAACGTTCATTGTAGATTTTTGCTGATTTTCTTTGTTAATTCACCCCACACACGTGTTTCTTAATCAGAAATGTGGTGAATATTAAATTGTTATATCATTATTATTATTATTATTGTTATTATTATTATTATTATTATTATTTTAAAATTAAGAATGTTATTAAAGGATATTAATATTAAAATAAAAAATTAATATTAAAATTAAGAATGTTATTTGTGGGTGTATAGAGGCAAATATAGTTTTTGCGTGGGGACAGGCGAGTAAAATTAAGAACGTTATATTTCGAAGTTTACGTTTTCTCTTATATCTGTGGGCAATGTAATTAATATAATTATATTATCAAGAGTTGTTCTTCAGTTGTAATGGACTTTCTCTGTTGTCTATTTAAAAAGAAGTTCGTAGCTTCCTACGCTATACGAGCTTAATGAGTGAATATGAAATGTTACTTCATCTAGCATTAAATGAAAGCTCGAGCGGAGTAATATATAAAAGGGTCATGGTAAATTTAGTAATTAATTCTTACTGCTTTTTTCATTTTAATGATGTGATGAGACATAAGTAACCATATCAGCTCAATTTAAGCATCATCTGGCAATTATTTTAAGAAGAAACATGAGAGAGAAGTTCGATGCAATAAAGAAAGAGAATGACAATTAAATAAGAGAAATAAATGACAGTATTATCAAGGATGAAGGCCTTTGTACCTTCATAAATAGATGTGTGTGGTGAATCGTGATATTGTTACTTATCATCTAGTCCCTTGTAACCATGACGGGGGTACATTTTTATATTACTCCTAATATTATAAAAATGCTTCGTTATTTTTGTTAAAAAAAAAAAGTTGTGATAGCTCTTTTTAATACATGAGTTCTTTCGTTCAAAAAAAAAAAAGAAATTTTTGGGTCATATTTCTCTATAAAAGAATGAAGTCATACCTTAGTCTTCTCTTTAAAGGAAATGAAAAACAAATTTGAAGTCATAAAGTGTCCTCGTTCACATTTCGATAGTGAAGTTTCTTCCCTATTTTTTTAACTCCTGAAGATGGAGATAAGGATCCTCTAACTCTAGGTCATAAAAAGTTGGGAGTAAATTTAGTACACCTATTATTATCTCAAAATTATGCCTTTGGTTATAAAGAAGTACTACTCATGAAGGGGCTCTAGTGTTACTTGGTTATAAGAGATATTCTTTTAGAGTTTTAGGTTCATTTCTTTTGATATTTTGGTTTTCTTTGAAATGTCCTAGATCAACCAAGTTACTTTCCAGTCATTTACATAGTTGGTGGATTAGTCAATTCTATACTAGATGTATTAGTGTAGCCTACAATGTGAGCTTCAAGTTGACGTCCAAAGATTTGGTCCAAAACTTGTTTAAGTGTAGGTTGATCCCTTTGCTTTCTATCCGAATGATCATATACCTATGTACTCATTCAACTAGGCTTACAATGTGACAATCACTTTTGATGTACTAAAGGGTAGAGTTCTTAATGAACAAGCTCAACTTATATATCACTCAATAGGGATGCACATCTCCAACACCATACATTTAAAAAGAAATAAAAAAAATTACATGAAATCCTAGCAAAATATAGTATGTACTCAAAAAGTGTTAAAAAAAAAAAAAGTAAATCCAAACTAGAAGTCCTAAAACATAATTTATTTGCAAGCAAATTAAGCTAGAAATTTAAAAGATAAAGTCGATCTTATAGTAAGATCCTAAAAAAAAAAGTTTTTTCATACAAGCATGAATGATTTACAAAATTTCTCTAGGCAATTACTCCCACTTAGAAGCCAAATTTTATAAATTTGAATTATAAATTATCTCCTCACAACTCTTAAGAACCTCATAACACTCAAAAGTACAAGGCTTTAATTTTAAAGTAAATACAAATAAATAATAATAATAATAATAATCCTAACCCATGAGGATCTAAGGAGAAGCTATACATAAAAATAATAGGACAAAAGTAGCAACTCCTTGTGTTAGGTTCCTATTACCAATCTCAACAACAACGCTAACAACTCGTTACTTACTTTATGTACACACTTTTAAATAAATAAAGAGCCACAAAATATATTCTTGTGAATTATAAACTAATAAAATGCAACAAAATAAATCTTGAATGTAAAGTAGATGATACAATAAATTATAAGTATAAATAGAGCAAATGATGTTGTAACTACAATAAGTGATAAACTTAAAGAGTTTGACAGTCGAATAACAAAGATCAAGATGGGGTTCTTAAAACTTTAGTTATGCTACAAGTGCTGATAAAATTAGAAAAATAAGAAAAGCATGAGATAATAATAATAAGATAAGAATACTTTGATAATGGTGGACAACAATAAGATGGAAAATTAATTTAAGGCATTAATCTTTCTCTCTCTGTTAATCTTCTTCGAGAAAAATAATTAAGAATAGAAATAACTAAAGAATTTTTTCAACCCACAAAGTTACAACTTTAAGCCCAAATATATCAAAAAGTAGTGTTTTTCCACAAAAGATATTTATAATAAAAAGCAAAGCAATACAAAAGTTCTTAAATGTGTGAATATAAAATGTAAATCCTAAGTAGATGAAACACATAATATGACACATTAAAAAATCATAAAAAAGTCACACTTATAATAACAAAATATCTCAATCTTTAATTATATTTTGCAAAATTAATTATATGAAATATATGATATTACGTATAAAGTTAATATAATATCTAACAAAAACATTAGAACTCATATTTCAAGTGAAATAAGAGTTTTTCATGAGAAAAGTGGAGAGAGTTTCCTCTTAGGCCTAATAAAAGAATTAGTCTACCATGAACTTGAAGCTAGAGGAGAATACAAGAAATGAAGAATGGAAAGAGGAGAGGTATAAAGTGCTCCTATATGATTAAGAGAAAAACACAAAACAAAAAAAAATGTCCTCAAGTGTGGATTTGAGGAGTTTAGATAGATATTCAAGGCATATGGTGGATCAATGAAAGATAATCAAAGAGAGATATGGATGAACAATGCAAGTGGCTGATGCTCTATTATTCTCCTTCAATAAGATGGTGAGAATTACAACTTAATTAAGGTCGATAGATAACCATACATAGTAAGGACGGGGGAGTGTTACTAATGTGAATGAAGGGGAGTAGTTGTATACAAGAGAAACTTCTCTTGATGATAATTATGAGACAAAAAAAAAAAAAGAAAGAAATAAGAAGAGTTAGGAATACGCTAAAAGAAAAAAAATGAAGTACGTAGGTTCTTTAAAAAATTACTTGACTAATTATTGTCAACCTTTGCTCTCTCATAAATTTAAATTCATTCATAGGATTGTATTTGGGATTACAATTAGGTGATAGTGGATACTAAAATTGTCTCCATATGTCCTTTATCTGAGATTCTTCTAACTTCTATCTTAACCATAGATACTCTTTAAGATTTGTAAAATCTTCACTTTAATGATAACTGAATGAGATGCTACCAAGTCTCATGAGACTAGAAAGGGGGATGTCTTAACAATCTCAAGGCTCCAAAGCTCACATACTCTAATATTATCAATCTATCACTCCATCTAATTTTTTTTTTACACAATTATCTCAATATTATGTAATGAGACTTAAATTATAATAAACTTATACAATGCATGTCGGTTGACATTAATATATTTTCTTCTTTAAATAACAAGAACACCATATGATCTTAAATATAATTTTACTTTCATTTGCATCTATCTTAGCTGTATGCGAAGTTGTTAGAGTAATTACATAAACTACCAAAGATTGATTGTTTATCTTGTATTTGATAGGATAGAGATCAAGTCATAATTGTAAGTTAGCACTCATAAATGTTTTATGGTGCCTTCGGAGTCGAGATATTTCAACCCTAACCTAAAATGAATTGAGTTGTGAGGTAAAATGAATTAAGTCATAATTTAAGCTCATAAAAGGACAAGTTGGTCATAATCATTCAAAATCATTGTTGTAAATTAAGGTTTGGTTTACAATTGTAAGAAGATTAATTAGTGTATACGAGAGATTTTCACTGAGGAGCTTGGTTCGTAGAGAGACAGGTAAAAAGTTTGTTAGGTTTCTCTCAATTGGCAATGTTTGGTGCACATCAGTTTTTCCTGCCTTGTGTCAAAATAGAATGTTTTTTTAAAAAAAAAGAATTATTTCCTACTATAAATAATCTAAATCTAATCATGCAAGATTATAGCCATTTCTGGTTTAAATTCAAAATTCTGTCCATGATTGCTCGGTTGCTAAAATCTTAAGATCGGATTTCCGTTTCTGTTTTTAAATTCAAATTCTTTCTTTTTCTGATACTTGATTTCAAGATTGCATTTCCAATTTGGATTCTTTCCAATCAAGAGCTCAACGGCCTTAAAGAATGTTTCATTTAACAGCTCCACATTTGACATTTTAAGAATGTGTTTTTAAATGTTTTTTGCTAAAACCAGAAAAACTGGAAGATCTTTTCAAACAGGTCGAGCAATGTATTCCCCATATGAAAAGATCTTGATCCTATGAAAGATTCTTGAACGTTTCTGCATCCGTTCTGGAAAGTTCTCTGGCTA
>JAJIYU010006132.1:0-21157 GCA_030144865.1 Tinospora cordifolia | reverse complement strand
CGAAGTTGATCACGGAAATAATCTTGATTAGTTAAAACTACTAAATTGAAAAGTCATAAATTACTTCGAAACTTTAGTTAGGAATATTATTGTAATTAAATAAAAATGTATAAAATTCTAAAATTTGGGAATAATCCAAAAATTAGTTGAAGCTAATACTTAGATCTTATGATTAGTTTTAGAAATTAATTAAACTTGAGAGTGATTCTATGAGGTGTTAAATTTTAGATTTATATGTATATTAGTGTATCGAGGATCTTGAAGGAAAGCAAGGAACCAGAAGATTGACGAAATCAGGTGGGCGTGACTTCCTTGCTCATTTGTATTATACGAATTTAAGATTTGAAACATTTGGTTAAATAGTTCTAGGATTATTAAAATTTTGTTATAAAGTTGATTGAACTTATTTGGCTTGCTTGGCTGATGGTATAATAATTTATTTAAATTGTGATTCGTTCATCTTTAGCATGCGTTAGTAGAAAATCATGCATTTAGATTTCATTATTTACTCATGTGAATAGCTTGCATTATTTGAAATATTTTCCATGATATGAGTGATGCCTGGCGTGATTGAAATTGTTTGTAAAACTAAAATAAGATAATGGTTTATTAAGAATCCACATACCGGTACGATTGACGAGCCTGAAGCGGATCGAGGTGGCATCTCCTATATGTCACCGCTTGAGATCGTCGAGCTATAAGGTGGATCGTAGGTATTTCCACCCAGAGTTGACTGTGACAGCTCGAAGTCTTTGGCAGACGATACGATTCATGATGTGGGTGTTGATTGATTTTAGACGGTTATTAAACACCTCTGAGATTAGATTGGATCACAGGGAACACCGAGAGACATCTTAACCCTCTTTTGGTCTTAGACTCCGACCAAAACCAATGAATATTTGAACGCCTAATGTTTGAAAGTGTATGTAATGTTTTGGATTGGGTCTGTATAATGCATGTAATGTGTAGGATCGATCCACTGAGCTTTCGAGCTCACTCCCACTTTATTTTTTAGGTACACCTGGACGTAGAGTATGTTGACTTATGTCAGAAGGCCCACACTCAGATTGGACACCTCATGGGGAGGTCGTCTAAGATAGGTGACTTGGAAGTCGTATTTTATGTATTTTACTGGATTGTTTTAATATATTTACATTGGTTTAACTTTAGTTGTTTTACTTTTCAATGGCTTTCCTTATGTAATGATTTTGGTTTAAATGAACAGTTTTAAAGGTATTCTGCTGCATTGCTTATGATTTATTCGGTAAAATTATTGTGATTTTCTCTCTTACACAGAATATCTTTATAGACATTGACTTGAGAACCAAGGGTTATAAACTTGATTTTGAAGAAAATATTTTGACAAAAGAAAAACCTTTAGTACCATCTCAATTTTCGACGAGCGACGATCCACACGTAAAGTAAAACGTGAATGGAGGTCCGGCCAAAAATTGAGGTGTTACAATCATTTAATGAATTGTTATCATAAGTCATCAAACACACATGTATGATTTATTAAAATTAAAATAATAGTTTAAAATTTTGGAGTCAACTCGACCTATTCAAATGTTTGACTGCTTCGAGATCTACACTTCTCCTGGATCAATCTGAAATACTGACCTAATTTAGATCAACAAATATTTTTAGTAATTTCATTTTCCATCATGAAATATATTTTTCATGTTTATTATTTATTTTTTACTTTTTATTTTCATATTGCACTATTGTTATTTTAAGTGCATTCCCTGTTTTTATTTTTAGTGTATTGTACACTGTTGCTTTAATTTATTTGTGGACTTAGCCAAAAATATTAATTTTCATTGATGAACTATATCATGATGAATTATTTGATCATTCCATTGTTAGATTACGTCTTGAGATTTTAATTCAATTATATCATGCATATATTACATGATAATCCAATTTGTTTTTATTAATGATACATAAAATTTTTATTCTATGTATCTTTATATTTTTGATAGAAATTATTTTATTTTCTTCATATTTTAAATTATTTTTCAGCAAGCTCTAATTTCTGATTTTTATTAAATATTTTATTTTATGTTTTTTTATAAATTGTATTATTTTCATCAATTTTACTATTTTTTTACAATTAACTTAGTTTACTTTTCATCTATATGCTCCTAACTGATAAGTATTAACTATTTTCACCTATTCAGATGATTTTCTATTAATTTAGTTGTTGATTTTTATTTTCTTTTATATTAACCACTTTTCTTATTTTTCTTTCAACTTAATTTATTTTATCCTATTTAAAATATATTATTCTTTTTTATGCATATAATAATTATTTATCTTGACCAACCTATAATTATTAATTTTTTTTATTTTAATCTCTGATTTTTAACTTCATTTCTAGTCACTAAATTTTCTGAAAATTTCCTCAAATAATTATTATATCGTTTTTCTACTATTTTCTCTCAGTTACTTTATAATTCCTAATATATATATATATTATAAATTTTGAAAATTTATTTTTCTTACTTGTTTTTAATTCAATTTCCGGCAATCTAATTTTCTAGAATTTTTCATCTATTAATAAATCTAAAAATGTATTTTCCACTATTTCCGCCCTATTCCACCAATTAAATTATTTTTACTCCAAAAATTTTATTTTTACTTAAATAATTTTATAAAAATCATTTTTATCTATTTTAGTATGTTCTATCCTCCAAACTAATTTGGACTCATTTTCTCTATTTATTTTTCATTGACAAAATATGCTATATTTTTCATTAAAACCCATATATTAATGAATTCCTAATTATTATTTTACTGTCAAAAAAAATTTCCAGAAAGCGAATTTTCTAAGATTTCATATATTTTAGGCCATAATACTCATTTTTTTTTGTATTTTATTTCTCATGATATTATTTATTAGGCCTAAGTGATACACCCTTTTTAAATATTAGTGATTATTATCTTAAATCTACCCATGTGTATACTATCTCATATATTTTAAAAAAAGCAAAATTTTTCTAATGGATTTTTATATGATGAGATTTATTCAAAATCATGTTTCGCATATTCAATAATCATTACAACAAGATTTTATACATGTAGATTAACCTAAACCCTATTACATGATATAATATGAATTATAAGCTATTCTAAGACTCATGTTTCATGTAATAGAAACCAAAGAAGTTAGGTTTCTAATTTTTCTAACACTTGTTAATGCATAGCTAAAAATAAAAGCAACAAAAAATGTGATTTGTACATGGATTACCTTATCGAATCATAGAACAAAGTGTAAGGTTAAGAGGTCATACCCTTCACGCTCAAATTCCTCATTGTTCGATTCTCTAATGTTTAATCCCACAATATGTGAGTGTTTTCTTTTCTTGGCCATGTAAATGTGTAACACCTCGATTCTCGACCCTTTCACAATCATCACATTTGAGTAACATCCGAGTTGTGTATGGAGAAACACTCTCTTTCGCATTCAATTCCTTCCATGTGTCATCATCGAAAATCAAGACATTACTGTCACATATTTAATTCTCTAATCTACTGGACACACCAGATCACATAGATACAACTTACCAATGTCTTAGACACACCAAGTCACATCTCATAAAAAACATATGAACAATAGTTTTGATAATTGATTCTCAATGTCAAGTAATGAAACCTCAATAGATAATAAAGTTTGAAATCAAAATCCACATCAGAAATATCTAAAATTTGGCCCATATGGTCAACTTCCAATTCGTGTGAAAAATCAACTCATGACTTAGTTTAATGGGTCATATGCCCAATCTAAATTAAATAATCAAATCCAAAATCCCATAATGGCCTCAACAATGAGGTATACAACTATCAAAACCTCTAAATGAAACTTGTTAGCATGAGCATCTTCAATAATCTCCTTAAAAAAGAAAGTGGGGTGAGCTTAAGAGTCCGGTGGATCATATACAGTACATTAATAGCATTATTCAAGCCAAAACACAGAACATACAAACACTTATCAAACATTAGGCGATTCAAACATCCAATAGTTTATTAGTTATCATTCTGATTGAAAGGGCTAACTTCGGTATTCTTTCATCATATCCATAACAAACGAAAAAGAAAGAAAGAACAATCTATGCCAATTTTTAAGGGATATAGGAACACACTTATCATCCAACCTTTAGGAACTAGGAGCTGACTCATCGCTCCATTTGCCGAACCAGGACACACCCATTGTTTTATCTTTAGGAACTAGGGACGCATCCATCATTTCTTATCTTGAGAACACCCACAATGGTCCCCTGTAGACCACTGTGTCAGTATGTGGTTTGATTCTTAATTTAAAGTTATTCAAATATCATACGACATTTCATTTCTAGTAGGCTTATCATCTCATAATTTAAGATACGTCATTGTATATGTAAATAATGCAGGCTTATCATCTCATGAAATTTAGGACATAATCACATATATCTCAGATTATAAAAACATATAAATATCAAGCATGAACACATAGATCAGGTTATTTAGCATACATGAAAAAAGTAGGAAATCATAGCATTCAAACATTGTTCAAGTACACCCCAGCATGCTTCTAAGTGTACAATTAGTATAAACAAACATCATGTTCAATATTTAAAACTTAAATAATAGCAGGGAGTAAGGTAATCATCTCCACCTGTCACTTTGTTCAGTCCCTTCAAATCTTTATATCATTGTTCCCCTTCTTAAATCCTTGACCTTTATAGATTAAAACCATTTTCTTTAGAATTTGAGGTATTGTTAGGTGCATTGCATACTAACATTATTATATATATATTTTACATATGTTTTGCATGAATTTAGGTAAGAAATATGACATAATTACTAATAATTAGATGTATGATCAATTATATTCATATTACATATTATTTATACATTTAGATTATTTTAATATAGTTTTTAATATATTTATTTATATTTTTGGTTTAATGCACGAGAAAGGATTATCAATTATTATACAGGCTTAAAATAATTAGAACACAACACATGAATTAAAGTTGTATAAATTTGGTCGACAAGTAGCATAAATACAAAGAAGAAGTAAGGGCAAGATTGCAAGCCAAGACCAAAATATAAATTACAACGTAATACGTGATTTTCTTATTAGGTCTTGATTACAATTTAGAGTTATAGTCTAATAAGGAATCTAAAATTCATATATAAAGAGGCCAATACATAAATTTTGAATTCATTCAATTTAAGAATTATGATTCCAGTTTTGAAGCAGTTATTGAAGACTAGAGAGAAGAGAATTGAAGAATAGAATTAAAGAAGAGAATTGAAGAACAAGATTATAGCATAGTCTAGTATAATCTTTATTTTATTTAATTCTTTGTTTGATACTTTCTTAAATATGTCCGACTAAGTATTTTTATTTCTAGGATGTAATTTAGAGTGTAGGAACTTTTGATTTTTATTTTGATTAATTTATTTTGAGATATTGTTTTATATTCTGTGTGCTTAATATTTTTTATTGATTGACCACCTATAAATTGAATTTAGATTATTGAATTAACTCGGAAGAGAGGTTCAATAATTGGATATATAATCAGAATATAGACCTATCTGAAATTAATTGACCGGGAGGTTGTTAGTTCTGTAGGAGGTTGCACGTGACTAATATTTTTAATGCATTAGTTTATTGATTGTATACCTCGGAAGGGGGTATTTGACAATTTAACTGATAGGATTAAGGAGCCTCGAGAGAGGTTTTTAATTATTTGTGTTATAACCTACAAGAAAAAAATTTAGATTAATTAAAATAAATATTAAAAGTGAATACATGATATTTTATTATCCGATAATTTTAATTAATATATTTTTTAATTTAATATTCACTTGCTTTCAATTTGATTTTAAATTTAATTTGAGTTTAAACCTCAATAAAATTGAGATTAAAATTAGATTGAGATTTAAGATATTAACCACAAACCGTTTCCAGATGACGATAATCTAGTATTTACCAAGTATATTGCTATTGCAATCTTATACACTTGCAGTGATCCCAATAAGTTTTTGGCACTGTTGTTGGAGAGCGGTGTTAATAATCTTAGAACCAATTGAAATTGGTTAAAATTTTAATTAAGGATTTTAATTTTATTTTATTTTCTTTATTTTTATTAGATTCAATTCGTTTTTATTATTTAATAGTTTAATTCAATAGTTTTGTTTTTTTTTTATAATAACAATTAATTATTTTAGTTAAAATTAGTTTAGTTAGTTTTGATTATTTTGATTATTTTTAATTACTAGGTTTAGTTTAATTTAATCGTTATTTTTGGGTTAGTTTTAGGTTAGTTGTTTTTTTCTTTTCGTTAGTTATTATTAATTGTTATTATTTAATTTTAGGTTAGCTAATTGTTATTTATTTATTGTTTGGATTAGTTTTAGGTTGGTTTTTCTCTTGTTCTTTCTTTTTTCATCTTGTGTTTTATTACTCTATTGTAGTTATTATTTTTATTAATTCATTAATTATTTTTCGTTTAGTATTTTATTTTTAATTATTCTTATTTTTATTTTTTTTACTTTTAATTTTATCTTAGCTTTAATTATTTTATTTTTTAGGCATAAAATTAATTTAATCAATTTCTATAATTTATTTATAAAACGCATTAAAAAATTATTTTTATTGTTTATTTGATTTCATTAGTTAATTCAATTTAGTTTATTTTTTATTATTACTATTATTCTTATTTAATTATTAGCGTTTAGTTTTAATTATTTTATTTTAATTATTCATTTAGTTTAGTTTGTTTAGTTTAGTTCAATTTTGTTTTTCATTTAGTTTTATTTTATTATTATTATTCGTTAAGCAATTTATTTAGTATAGTTTGTTTTATTTTTGTTATTGTTATTTTTTAGCATATTTTAGTTTATTTAATTTTTATTTTTATTTTTATTTTTATTTATTTATTTTTAAGGCATTTTATTAATTTTAGTTAGTTTAGTTTATCTTTATTTATATTTTTATTTAGCATTGTTTCACTGTAATTTATTTATTTATTTTATTTATTATTGTCTATTCTTTTTTTTGTTTTGTTCTCTCTATTTTTATTCTCTTTATTTTATTTATTTAATTCGTTGGCTTGCTACACTTGATTTGTTTTCTTTGCTTATGGTGTTTTAGGTTGTTAATGAGTAGAGACTCAACAGAGTTGAGTAATCCAGACTGGTTGAAAACACTTCGACAATTTCAGCTAAAGACTCGAAGCTATAAATCTGATATGGCTAAGAGTAGTAAATTTGCAATTGGTATTGATGGTGAAGTACCTCTCCAGGACTTTTTCAAGCCTATGCTTAATAATAACTACTCCAGAATTGCCAAAATACCCATCAATGCCAATAACTTTGAGTTAAAGCCCTCTCTTTGATTACAATAGTACAACAACAACAGTTTGGGGGTTTGGGTACTGAAGATTCGATGGCACACCTGAACTCATTCATGAAAATTTGTGATACTGTCAAGATGAATGGTGTGACTGAAGATCAGTTGAGGTTGAGACTTTTTCCCTTCTCTTTAAGGGATAAGGCATAGGCATGGCTGCAGACTCTCCTACCAGGTAGCATCACCACTTGGGAAGAGATTGGATAGAAATTCATGCAAAAGTATTTCACTCTTGCCAAGGTTTATCAACTTAGGGGTGAAATCAGCTCGTTCAAGTAGTCAGACTTCGAGGCCTTCTATAAAGTGTGGGAGAGATTTAAGGATTTACTGCAAAGATGCCTAAAACATGGCTATCTTCATAGGCTACAGATTCAGATGTTCTACAGTGGTTTGACACCACCTACTAGATCTTTGGTTGATTCAGCTGTTGGTGGTTCCTTGATGGGAAAATCTACTACAGAAGCCACTTACTTCATTGAAGATATGGCAACTAACGCATATGGATATGGCACAGAGTGAGGATCAGTGAAACAGGGTGGAGTACATGAGGTTGATGAGATTATAGTTCTGCAGGCCCAGATAGCTTCCATGTCCCACCAGATGAAATCATTAATTGAAAAATTGGGCAACATGCAGTTTCGGGCTCCTCAAAACCAATCTATTTTGGTTATAGCAGAAGCACATAAGGCCTCTTTTAATGCAGAAGCTTCTATAGAGCAGTTAAATGCGGTGAACCGATTCAATAATTATCAAGGTCAATAATAGGGGTCCAATGCTCCTCAATATTATCATTTGGGGATTTGTCAACATGAAAACTTCTCTTATGTGAATAACAAAAACGTCCTGCAAGCTCCACCGGGTTATGTCCCTCAATAGAGTCTATTTGAAAAGAAACCATCTATGGAAGACAAACTAGACGAGGTCATGAATATGCAAGCTCGTTTCTTTAAAGAATTAACTAGAAGAATAGATCAAAATGACAACAGAGTCTCAGGTTTCGAAATACAAATGGAAAACATGAATGCAACTGTGAAGAACCTTGAGACTCAAATGGAACAGATAGCCCAAGCATTCTCCAATCAGTAGCGAAGCTCCTTTCTTAGTGACACTCAGGTAAATCCTAAAGAAAGCTGCAATGCCATATCTACAAGAAGTGGAAGAGAAGTTCAGAGACCACCCATTCCATCTCGCCCTTCTATGCTAGTTGATGAGACTATATATTCTAAAGGGCCAGCTCTTATTGAGTCAACTGATCCAGCACCAACTAATGATGAAAAAAAGAAGGTCAGACGTCTCCGCATCACTATTAAAGGCAACAAATACCTTAAGCCTCCTCCGTTACCCTTTTCGCAGAGGTTTTATAAAAAGCAGGTAGATCATGAGACTGTGTTGTTGATAGAGGAGTGCAGTACCATAATAGAAAGAAAGCTACCTCTGAAGTTAAAAGATCCTTAGAGTTTCACTATTCCATGCAGCATAGGTATTAATATATTTGATAAAGCTCTTTGTGACTTGGGGGCCAGCATAAATCTCATGCCCCTTTCAGTATACTGCTAGTTGGGCCTATCAGAGATCAAGCCAACCAGTATTACCCTTAAGCTTGTAGACCGTTTTGTCACTTATCCACAAGGCGTTATTGAGGATGTTCTAGTAAAGGTGGATAAGTTTATCTTCCCAGCTGACTTTGTAGTTCTTGATATGGAAGAAAACGGGGAGATACCACTGATTCTTGGGCGACCATTCTTAGCTACTAGTCAGGCCCTAATAGATGTCGCCAAGGGAGAGCTCACACTGCGAATGAATGACAAATGAGTTGTCTTCAACATCTATAGCTCATTGAAGCCCCTTACTTAAGTACAAGAATGCAAGAAGAATAATATGATGAAAGCTGGTGATCAGAGAGAGATTGAAAAGCCCAGACCTCCTAATATTCCTCCTGATATTCAAGTTAAAGATGTTGAATTTGCTAAAGGGGAGGTTATACAAGCACATAGGAAACCTAACTATGCTATAAAAGAGTTGCAAGACGTTGTTCATACTCAGAAAAGTCCTAAGAAGCAATCACAAGATCCATTCCTAAAATATAAGCAACCACAAGATATTATGAATCAAGAGTTGCCTAAAGCCAAAGTGTTTGCAAAGATCAACAAATTGGGCTTCGGTTAACCTATATCCATGTCAAACTAATGACATTAAACATAGCGCTTAGTGGGAGGCAACCCACTGATTTTATTTTTCTTTTATTTTTATTTATTTAAATAGAATTTAATTTAATTTTTTTGGTATGCATGCATGGTAGTTTATTCAAAAAAATCATGCATTTTAGTTAATTGTTATCTAATACTTGTCTTCTTTTTGCCACATGCAGGTTTTCTGAGTGCTCTAGCATACCATCCTCCCTGTGAGTGTCAAAGTAAAGTGTGCTCTTGAGGATAAGACGCAATGTAAGTTTGGGGGTTCACATTGAAGAAAATCTTCTTCAATTTCATTTTAGGTTTATTTTTCCTTTATATTTACATATTGTGTGTGCATTAAGGCGCTTCTAAACTGCATATATTTATGGGCATATCACATACATAGCTATTGAAATTCTCTCATGACATTTAGATATTAGGATTATTTATTTAGAGTTAATACATGAGCATATAGAGCATATAGATGTTACTTAGGTTAAATCCATGCCATATTTTTTGAAAATTTTCACTGAGTAACCTATAAAATTGAAAATTCCTCTAATATGATGAGACAAAGAACTAAGGTACTTTCAAACAATCTGTGTGCTTGGTTTATCTGAAATTTGACCTTGGTAGATCTCTGTATTCTTAGGTAGATTAAGAATCCGAAGATTGAGGAAAGTGAGGAGTAGAAACCAAACCACAAGTGGAGAGAATTTTTCACGAACTCTTAAAATAATCAAATCTGTCTTGAACATTGCTTAGGAATGACTATAGGAGGAAAATAAAGTAGGCCATCATTGGTTGAGTCATAGCCTAAAGGCCAGTCCCAACATTTATAATCCTTTGTAGCCAATTTTGAGTCTTATAACCTTTTTTTTTTTTTTTTGTTATGAACCTAAACATTATATATATAAAAACACTTTATCCTTTTATGAATATCTCAATTAGACCTATTTGTGTGCACTCATGGATTTAATACTGCCTATTCTGATGATGTGAAAGAAGGAAGGGATGTTGACATTGAAATACATATGTTTTCAGTTTTTGTTTCAGCTTTTATTTTGTTTAGTAAAAAAAGAAAAAAAGAGAAAAAAAAGGAAGAAAAAAGAAAAAAAAAGAGTTATATTTATTTCTTTAGTATTTCAATATTGTCAATGATAGCTGAGCTTTTTACTTTTGTATGAGTGAACATATCAGTACAATTTGCAGTGCACGTGATGAAATAAGTTTGGGGAAGCTATGAAGACAAAGTTGTGAGCATGAACGAGAAATACAAAGGCTTGAAAAGAAAGGATCAAACTCTATTAAAAAAAATCAAACAAAATAGGTTGTTATTATTGCTATAAGTGTACACTTGAGTCAGATTTAAATTCCTATTATACTTGTACCTTGAGCCAAACCACGTTATAACCTAAAAGAAAGACCACTGATCCTGATTGTAGTTTGAACTGAGTAGAAGATGGATAGAGGAGAGAATTGAGAGGGTTTGTGTACTTAGGTATTAAGAAATGATTTCTGTGAGTAGGATGGTACCTGCAAATCACCTACAAAGTCTAAGAGGATTGAGATACTAACAGATAAAAGAGTGAAGTTGAGAAAAAAAAAATAGAGGATGAACTACAAATCTAGATAACTTGAATGGCTCTTGGGAAGTGTTAATGAGTCATAAACTATAGGAATAGAAGATTGAGGTTACAATGATGAGTGAGAAAGAATTTAATTTTATATGGTATGGGTGTGTCGGTCTTAGAGTTGAGTCATTGTTTGGGGACGAACAATAGTCTAAGTTTGGGGGTATTTGTTAGTTGCGTTGCATACTATGATTATTATATATATTTTACATATGTTTTGCATGAGTTTAGGTAGGAAATATGACATAATTACTAATAATTAGATGCATGATCAATTATATTCATATTATTTATACATTTAGAGTATTTTAATATAGTTTTTTATATATTTATTTATATTTTTGATTTAATGCCCAAGAAAGGATTATCAATTATTTTGTAGGTTTAAAATAATTAGAACACAACACAAAAATTAAAGTTGCATAAATTTGGTAGGCAAAGAGCGTAAATACAAAGAAGAAGCAATGGCCAGATTGGAAGCCAAGACAAAAATACAAATTACAACGCAATACGTGATTTTCAGATTGGGTCTTGATTACAATTTAGAGTTATAGTCTAATAAGAAGTCTAAAATTCGTATATAAAGAAGCCAATACATAAATTTTTAATTCATTCAATTCAAGATTTATGATTCCAGTTTTGAAGTAGTTATTGAAGACCAGAGAGAAGAGAATTGAAGAACAAGATCAAAGCCTAATCTAATATGATCTTTATTTTATTTAATTCTTTGTTTGGTACTTTCTTAAATATGTCCGGCTAAGTATTTTTATTTCTACGATGTAATTTAGATTGTAGAAACTTTTGATTTTTATTTTGATTAATTTATTTTGAGGTATTGTTTTATATTCTGTGTGCTTAATGCTTTTTATTGATTGATCACCTATAAATTGTATTTAGATTATTGAATTAACTCGAGAGAGAGGTTCAATAATTGGATAATCAGAATATAGACCTATTTGAATTAATTGACCGGGAGGTTGTTAATTTTGTAGGAGGTTGCATGCGATTAATAGTTTTAATGCATTAGTTTATTGACTGTATGCCTCGGGAGGGGGTATTTGGCAATTTAACTGATAGGATTAAGACGCTTCGGGGGAAGATTTTAATTATTTGTATATAACCCGCAAAAACAAAATTTAGATTAATTGAAATAAATATTAAAAGTGAATACATGATATTTTACTATCCTATAATTTTAATTCATATATTTTTCAATTTAATATTCACTTGCTTTCAATTTAATTTTAAATTTAATTTAAGTTTTTAATATTTGATTTGAGTTTAAACCTTAATAAAATTGAGATTAAAATTAGATTGAGATTTAAGATATTAACCACAAACCGTTCCTAGATGACGATAATCCGATATTTACCGAGTATATTACTATTGCATTTCTGTACACTTACAGTGATCCTAACAGGTATTTCTACTTTTTTCAAATCATAATTCAATGATTCCCTAACTAATATGGCATATGGTGTGTAAAGAGCTCATAATAGATAGTATCATGCAGTTCTTCCTCTGTGTACCTTGGTAGAATAAGGAAATATCGCTGTAACCAGAATGAACAGGTAAGGATGCAAGAATTAGGGAAACAGTGCATTACAACAGTAGTCAGAATAGATAAACAAAAGGGAATTGGCATGCTAGTACGGTAATGCAAACTAGAGAAGGTCTGTTTTACTACCACAGAAAAGTACTATGGTAATTAGGGTGGATTTTAAAAAACTGTGGTTTTTGTGCATGTTCTTCTATCCCTTGTTTTCCTCTATTCATGACACTCTAATACATCAACCCTAAACTATGTAGCATGCATTTAATATGAAGGAAAACTTTATACCTCACTATTTTGCCAGTAACTCCATGATCACCATTGAAATAACAACAATGGCTTCTTGAATCCCTTTGGATAGTTTTGTTTTGAAGTAGAAACCAATATAGTCTTAAACGGTGTGAAAAACAATGTAAGAAACATGGATTTTGTGTTGGAAATAACTTATTACCTTAGTAGGATCATTTGCTATGAAGTTACGTTTCGAAATCCCCAACCATGAGTGCAATTTCTTCTATGTTGATCTATGGAACAGTTGAGAGAACGTGCGGGGATGAAGGGAAAAGTCAGGAGATTTTTGCAGGCAATGGAAAGGAATTAGTCTAGAATGTGTGGGGATGAAGGGAATGGTTGAGAGAGGATGGCAGGCAATGGTTCCGCATAGAAGAAAATGTAGTTTTTAGGTTTGAATGTGTGATTTTAGGGTTTTGCACAATGTTTTAAATTTATATTTTTATGTATTACTACGGTAGTGTGATCCATTACCACCGTAACCAGAACAATATCACATACAGTGTTTTTGTGAAATTTCACGCATTACTGCGGTACTCTTGCTCATTACCACGATAACCAGAATGATGTGTTTTTCTTTGTTTCAGTGCAAGTTCTCACAAATTATTGCGGTGATGCTACTCATTACCACGGTAACTAGAGAGGCATGTGTTCTCTTTGTATTTTTCATCATTGTTTCCATGTTTTCTAAATTTCATACTACATTTGTATATTATTCTAAGTTTAATAAGCCTTGTATTATTTGATTATGAATAAATTTGGAATTTCTATTTATTTTAACTATTTCATTTTACATTAGTTACCTCCAAAATTTTCAGAGTGGCTCATCAACTTTTGGGGTACTACAAAATGAGAGAATACAATAGGGATGAAATCCTTCAATGGTCATCCCAAAGCAAATGTCAAGAAGAGGATAGAAAGAGTGGAAACCAAAGTTGTTGATTCTCTTGATGTAAAAAAAAAAGTTTTCTTTGCCCATGGGAGACACCTTGCGACGTCGAATAAAAGGAGGAACCTTAAAGAAGTTGGCCAAGGAGAGAAAGGGAATCAAAGGAGATTGTGTTTTGAGGAAAGTGAGGAAGGAATGAGGGGCTTTAAGAAAGTGAATATTTTAGTAACTATCTTGATTGTTTCCCACTACCAATTTGTTTGAAATTTAAATTCCAACCCTAGCCATAAGTGGGGCCTGTTATGGGTGTATCCCATGGTCCCATGTTGCTTATTAACTTGTTCCCAGGTTCACACAACATACATTTGTCAGAACTCAGTCAGTTTAGCTACTAGGCCCACTACTTATATCTTAACGTCTCATCTTGGCCCTTGATTTGAATCATTTTATTTAATTGTTTTTTTAACATTTATGTGCTCATTTAGGTTGTTATTTATTAAGAAATATTTTAGTGATTTTTATGTATTGATTTCCCAAAATTTTATTAGTGAATTTACATTATGCCTTATATATCTATATAGGCACATACCTTAATTTAGATATATTTTATTAGTTTAATTATTATTTTTATGATATTTTCTAAATATTTTATTTTATTCTATTTGATTTAAATTATTCACATATTACTTTTATAATGGTACAAATGTCTAGTCTCAAGTAAATAACTATTTTGCCCTAGGATGAAAAAATTACTATTTAACCCACAATTGGTAAAAATAATTTTTTGTACTTAAAACTGTTCACTATTTATCACAATGAGGCTCTACATTTCACTTTTCATATGAATCGACCATTTTACCCTTTGAGTTGATTTTTTTTACTACAATTCATTGAACTTTCTAGAAAACTTCACTGCATGTTTCCTTAAGTTTTATATGCTAAAAAGTTTAAAATTTCTATTTTTAAGTAGTTTATTTATCATTTAACATGTTATACACTTCAATGAACTTATTTATGATTTTATATATTTTATTTTTTAAAATTTGAGAACTTTTTAGGGTATTATATTTATTGGTCCTTTATTCATGGTAGACTTTTTTGATATGATTTTGGTCTTGACAATCATTGTTTATGACTTCTCATGATTGTTTTATATGACTTAAAAGTGTCCTAACACTCAATCATGCTCAACATGCATTCCCCGCATGGAAACTACATGTACTTAGTTTTGTCATTGCATGTGAGTTATCACTTGGGACCTACCCTAACCCTTTGGTTATTTTTCAAATGTATTTCTATGTTCATCTTAAGGGTTTTACAGCACTTAAATGATTGCACCTAAGTAATCCCAAAAGATGCACAAAATAATGCACCTATTTCTATGTTTTTTTATTAAAAAATATATTTCCTACCCAAATTATGTCTTACAAGGCTATAACCTGGGGCTTTCAATTCTAATCAGCTTCCCTTAATTTTATATCATATCCTAATGGTTTCCATTTAACGTAGATATAAGTGTAGTAACCTTCAGCCCCAAAATCTCACCTATTATTGGCCCCTTCCCTAGCTCATTCCTTTAGGTATTGTTCCCCATTTTTTCTTGCATATTTTATCAAATTCCCCTCCCTATCCTAGAATTTTAACCCACTGATACACGACTACACACTTGCAACCATATTGGTTTGCATTAAAACAACTCAAAACACCTTCTTTTGTGTGTTTTTTATTCTATTGTACCCATGGTGCACGTGTGTAAATGTGGGGCTATCATTCCCTAATCCAAACCATGTTAGATTTAGTGTGATCTCATGTTTAAATCGGACCTCAAATCAGTTCCTAATGTTGGTCTAAGTGTGTGCAAAAGTGCACATCAAATTAAAATTAGGGTTTTAGGGGTTATTCCTTCCCTATGCATCATTCTTCTTTGGATCTTCCTTTGGTCGAGTTCCATAACCTTTTCCTTCTTTGTTCATGCACATTCTGATGCTGCAACTACATGAAAGGAATTTGTTAAAATACGGATCTAAGATTCAAAGTGAAAGACTTGGCCAAAGGGTGCACTAAGTGGAGGTTTGAGCAGGGCAATGAGGTTTAGACATTCTTAGTAGAGTTGCTTGGGGCTATGGGTTTGGTTTTGGTGTGAACTTTTGTAGATTATTCAAGTATGTTTTGAAGGATTTTTCGATGTCAAAGCAATAGGGTTTATGATAGTAGAAAGGAAGTCCCATGGGTAGTCTACAACATGGGTTTACGTGGAATATTTAGGTCAAAACGTGGGTTTACGTGGAAAAACAACTAGATTTTGAGGGGGCATTGTGGCTAGTTTCTTTCAAGGATTGTTGGTTGATCTTTGAGACATTTCTAAGGGTGAGAAAAGGTGTTAGAACAAGTTCTCATGGTGACCAAACTATGGGATTCTAGATAGTTTACAGGTTGCAACCAACAACACATGAAAGTGGCAAATTGGGTATAAAAAGTGTGGTGTGTGCTTGGATTCTTGGGACAAATTTGGAGGTTTCTTAGGATTCATGGTTGTAACTCTTTGGATGTTTCATGGTTAACAAGAGTGCAAGAAAATGTCCAAAGGACGGATGAACATGGTTCTATGGGGTGGTTTTGGATGGCGACAAGGAGTGAGGAGATGAGAAGAGAAGATGTATGTAAATGATGGTGATTTTCATACCTTAATTGTCGTCTTTTTGCTTCTCCTTGGCTGCTCTAGGATGACAAGATGAGGGTGGAAATGGAACAAAGATTGTGAATTTTGGAAGTGTAAAAGAGAGGAATGGTGGCAGACCAAGAGTTTAAGTATGGGAAAAGAAGAGACGATAACTAAGATAGGGCTTTTGTGTAATATCTTTTGTGCTCCCTCTAGGTTAGGGTTTTTTCTCCTTTCAGGTGTCAAGGTGAGACCATAGAATGAATTCTCTAACCTCTAAGATGATGGCTAGGGTTGCACACTTTGATGGCTTACAACTAGGGTTTAAGGAATCCTTCTAAATATGACATATCTCATGAGATCTTAACACTTATTCTCTGACATATGGTTTCCTATTTCATTTAACACATTTGAAAACTTTTCAATAACCAAATATTTTCCCCAATCTCCTTGAGGCTCTCCCATATATGTAATACCTGAAATTTGAGTTTAAAACATACTTTATTGGTGCATATACGGATATATAGATTTGGCATTGATATGCAATTAATTAATTGGCATAGAAGTATATAGGGATATGCATTAATTAATATTTGACATATAGAAATGTTGGGTAAATATACTCCTCTCTATTTGAATATGAAAATAATATTTTTAGTATGATATTAATATAAAAAAAATGTGTATAAAGTATTAATTAGATGCATTCATGAAAATAATATTTTGTTTAGTATGACAGTAATATATATAGAAAACTATATGTGTAAAGGAAATGCATTTATAAATGCAATATCTTATTTGGTATGATGTTAAGGTATGCATATATAGGAAATGATAGTCCCACATTGAAAAAATAGAAACACTAGTTGAAAGAGGGTTCTATATAAACCTCTTTACTCTACCCATCTCATTCATCCCAAATCAAGAGTTGAAATTCATCTTACTCTCTCTTTGCCTCCTTCTTGGCAACCTTAATCCTAGTTCTTCTTTCTCTTGAACTATTTTAAATAGCTTGTGAAGTAGTAGCAACGAAGTGCTACGAAAGTTAGGAAGCAATCTCAAAGTGAGTTTCTTTCCCTTCTTTTAATTTATTATTTTAATTTAGATAATACTTGCTTGTTTTATTAGTTTGATTTTATTCTTGTCCTTTGCATTTATGTTATTCAATTATTATGATGATCATGACCGAGAGAGTATGCTCTGTAGTTGCATCTTGTACGATCTTCTACATCAAAAATTGAAAGTCAATTTGAATGTTACACTGTTTGAGTTATTATGCACCAATATATTGTTTATGACCAAAAGAGTATGCTCTGTAGTTGCGTCCTGTACGATCTTTTACATCAGAAATCAGAAATAAATGTTTGTGAATGTGAATGTTATACTGTTAGAATTTTATTTACTATGCTCCTGCATACAAAAATAAGATTAAATAAGATTTTCAACCACAAACCGGTACGGGGGACTTTCTGTGTTACATGTAGAATTGGAACTGGCTGTCAAAATTGACACTAGAATGGAACGAGTTTCAGGAAAGATCCCACTAGAGATGGGTTGAATTTCAGAATTGATCTCTCTCCCTAGGTCTGGAACACAAAGGTTATTCCCGTTCGGTCTAAATCACGACTAAAATAACACATTGTTTGAATCAAATTAATCCCTGAAAGTGTTCGATATGCTTGCATTATTTGGCTGAAATAATGAATTAAATAGATGGACTGATTCACTGGGCTTTTTAGCTCACCTCCTATTTTTCACATCTCAAGGAATTAATCAGCTTACGAGGAGGTTTATCTATTAAAAGTTTTTATTTATTTCAATGTAGGGCGCATCGACCCAAGCTAAATCATGTATTTCAGCTTTGAATTTATTTTTCGCTGTAATAGATCATGGTACTCAAAATTTTCGAATGAATAAATAAAGAATCTTATTTACTATAATGTCATTTTGTACACAGGAACCCTAATGGATTTGGGTCTAAGAAGAAGAAAATGTAGCATGGGCCCGTCTCCCAGGCATCCCAATATTTTTTATCAAAGAAAGTTAGACCATTAGATGACGCGGAAGATGAGACTCGGGAGGTCTTCCATGCATCTATTTCCTGCTTCATGAGCAATATAAACATCGCACGATGATAATAAAGATGATGATGACGAAGATTGCCCACTAACCCATCCATGATCCAACTCTTCCATATACTTGGATGAAAACCCTGCATTATTCGACATCAAATCTGATAAAGACCTAGTGTTAGTTGAAGCATTAAGATCAGATACAAGAACATTGCCAAGGTGACTAGGCTCAATGGTAGTAGCAGAAGGATCAAAATCAATGGGATTTGGGTTGGAAGATGGCTTCAAGCAACTAGCGAAAACTATGCTCTCCAAGTACCCAAATCTTGAATCATTGGAGCAAAAGAAGTTATTGATGTTTTTGCTGCCATAGGTAGGAGACCCATTTGAGGAAACATCAACACACATATCAAAAACAAATTGAACGGGTGACAACAAAGTACTAGTACTATTGACAGTAGTTGCATTTCAAGAGTCGCTACTGGCATCATTGCTGGGAGGTAAAAAATGAAAGAGATTAGCGTAGTTTGGCCAGTAAGTTAAATTGGTTCTAGCGTGGAAACCTTTCATGGAGATAACAGCTTCGTCATAAGCAAGAACAGCTTCAATGTTAGTATCAAAAGTTCTAAGCTAGCGTCTTCCTTTAGACAAATTAATCTCTACAGAATATCTTCTCGAAGGTCACGCCTTACACCAATAAACCTTCTTAATATCCTTCTACTGAATCCTGTGATGACCTTTTCGTCACTAGAGCCACTAGTTTGAGCTGTAGTCATTGTAGATTGTATTGGAGAAGGGTTCACTGGAGAAGAACCACCAGTTTTTGGAATTTCATCAATCTCAGGAATTTCTCTAAGTTTCTCTGAGCTTGATATTGTTGAAGGAGGTGGAGGAACTTCTGAGCACATCGGGAAAGAGATTTTTGATTCTACTAGAGAGACAGGGGATGAATCAGAATGAGTAGATCGATAGGATAAAGGATTCTTACCTTAAGGAGACGATTCCGACTAGAATGGAGACAGGTGGGAATTTCGTGCGAAGAAATTCGCAAGTGAAAGATTATCATCGGAAGAATCCGAGTCGAGTTTCACCGGTGGTGGAAGAACAAACTTGCGAGCCAACGTTTTGAACCTTGACAGCTTCGGCACCAACATGGTGGTAGAACGCACCGAAGGAGTGGAGGAATTACTAGACTCGAATAGCGAGGAAACCATAACTGAGATAAAAAAAGAAGAAGAACATTTTCGCAGAGCAAAAGAAAAGGGATGATCAAAATGGTGAAAGGTGCGAATGGGCCAGGAATTTAAAGGAGAAGGGATAATACTATTATAACGACACTACTACTGTTTTATCAGCATAATTATTAAGCATTACTGTCAAAGGCACCATTTTATCGGTGTAATTGTCAACGTTATGGACAAAGACACTGTTTTAACGTCATAATTGTCAGCATTACGATCAAAGGCACTATTTTATCGGCATAATTATTAGGCTTCACTGTCAGAGGCACTGTTTTATCGGCGTAATTGTCGATGTTACTGTCAAAGGCATTGTTTTATCGGTGTAATTGTCGGCGTTACAAACAAAAGCATTGTTTTAACGGCATAATTGTCAGCGTTACTATCAAAGGCATTGTTTTATCAGCATAATTGTCTGTGTTACGATCAAACGTATTGTTTTATCGACGTAATTGTTAGCATTACTATTGGTGCTACTGTTTTATCAACGGCATTGTTCCTGTCGACACTAGGATGCCATGTTCATACCCTTATTCTGTAAAGATAATACACTATGGACTACCACCAAGTAGAGACAAAGGGTTAAAAATTGAACTTTACTATGGAACTGACCCTACAGCTATTTTAAAACAACAGTAAAGAATAAGTATCCCTTACCTATTCAATCAACCAAAAGAAACCACCCAGATCTTAAAGATTAATCTTAAGCTAAATCTCTTCACCCAAAATACCTAACCAAACAACATTGACGTAGATAAGTATAAATTTCGAGGACGAAATTTATTTTAAGGAGGGTAGGTTGTAATACCTAAAATTTTAAGTGTCGTAATACCTGAAATTTGAGTTCAAAACACACTTTATTGGTGCATATACGGATATATAGATTTGGCATTGATATGCAATTAATTAATTGGCATAAAAGTATATAGGGATATGCATTAATTAATATTTGACATATAGAAATGTTGGGTAAATATATTCCTCTCTATTTGAATATGAAAATAATATTTTTAGTATGATATTAATATAAAAAAATGTGTATAAAGTATTAATTAGATGCATTCATGAAAATAATATTTTGTTTAGTATGACAGTAATATATATATAAAACTATATGTGTAAAGGAAATGCATTTATAAATGCAATATCTTATTTGGTATGATGTTAAGGTATGCATATGTAGGAAATGATAGTCCCACATTGAAAAAATAGAAACACTAGTTGAAAGAGGGTTCTATATAAACCT
>JAJIYU010006131.1:0-21115 GCA_030144865.1 Tinospora cordifolia | reverse complement strand
GTGCAGCTTACAGGCACTCCCCAAATTCAATTAGCCTTGGCTGCTACCATACATTACCAAATTGCTTACAGGGTTCAAAATCATGCCATTGATGTTCTTTATAACGGATCTACCATTGACGGGTTGATGCTAGATATCAGTTCCGAGGGACCAGTTTCTCATACTTTCCTCCCTCGATCCATTCCAATAGAACAACTTCAAAGTTTATTTCCCAAAAAATGACTTACCAGTTATGAAGCAAAATTCCAAGTCAATGAGGTCCAACAATTTTCTCATGCAGTCCATTGTAGACGAGCAGATGGCCTTGTCGAACTACTTTTCCTAGACCATCCATTGTTCTACCAAAACCCTCATCAGCTAGAGTTCATTTTGCAGATTATGCAGCGCCTGCTCTCACTCGACATCCCTCTCACATCTGGTGGGATGTGTGTGATTGGCCCGATTGTGCAGATTATGACTTTGATGTCCAGTATGACATTCAATCTTCTCCCAAAACCACAAAATCTTCTCAGCAGATTCTGCAGGAACGGTATGAAATGGGTGATCCTTTGGTCAGCTATATTGATTTTGGCCACTACCAATATTATGTGCTACTTAGTCCTGATGTAGCACCTCAAGAGGACTGCTTTGTTATATCCAACATGGCCAGCACATCCAAACCACCTACAACTGATAGATCTAAAGATCCTTTTGTTGGACGTAAACTCCAGTACCAGGTCAAAAGCTCCAAGGTCGTCACTCCTGAAGGTCCTTCTTATACATACCCTACCGATGCTGAAGTTGTTTTGAACTGGCAATCTAACAATGCTTTGTATCAGAATGATCTTTTGGAAACTATTGCTTAGACACAGCAACAACTTCTTTAACAACAAGATTCTCATGAGCAGCTTATTATGGACATTCAAGCTTGCTTAGAACAAGTCCATAAAGAATTGCTTTCCCTTGCTAAATCCCCTACTTTTGTCACTCATCCAGCCTTGTTTGGCCCCTTAGAACAAGAAAAACTCTCCCTCCAAAGCCAACTTCGCGACCTTACCTCTTCTTCTGCAAATCCAGCCTAACATCCAATATTGTCCATTCAACCTTTACACCATCCCACTTCTTCCCACCACTTTTTCCCCCCCTCATATAAAATTTATAACCAAATTCAATCTTCCCAACCACCAGCCACTCGTCCTACTCTACATTCTCGTCCTTTATTATGACCTACCCGTACCTATTCTTCCCACCTGTCTGACCAAGAAGATTTTTCTCCTCGAAAAAAAGAAAAAGGAAAAGAAAAATTGGTCATGGCTATTCCACCATTCGAGCCTGATATCACTGCTTCTTCTAGACCACAACATATGCCAAATATTTTTGAAAATCCTCTTGTTCCTTTTCTTGAATATCTTTCCTCATGGTATGATCAACCTTTTGTCTCCCTGACAGAACACCAGCATCTTGATTCTGCCGGTTTTTCATCTTCTAGCCTGACTTCCTCCTCAGATGACTCCTCTTCATCTGATGATGATGACATTCTTATGGCCACTAATCCTGGACCAAGTTCTACTCCTTCTGGTCCTTCGGTTACCCCTGTAAAAATCAAAGATGATGATATGGAATCCTCACCTCCTCCTTCTTACCAACACAAACCTCCCAAATCAAATGGATCTTCTGCCACTTTTAACTTGGATTATCTGTCTTTTGACCAATGGCCATTGTTCTTTCATGATATGTATTCTTAGTGCTCAGCAGAAAAACTTAAACTTGGAGCTACAGATCGAATTATTATTGAGAAATTAGTTACTCGATTCTCTGGCAATCTTCGAGATTGGTGGGATGCTAAACAAGAATACCGATAGATTGGCTATCTTAACAATACTTTCTTCCACCTAATCCCCGCTCTTTTTGAGACCTTTATTGGTCCATATGATCATTATACTGTTCAGGCCTAGGAAAAATTTCGTGCAACCAAGTGTTGTTCCTTCAAGCTCAAAGATCTATAGGCCCATTATCAGCAAATGTCTCGATGGTTTTACTTCACAAAGGTATTGATGATAATAACCTCAAAACAATCTTTTTGTTATCTTTTCCCAGGGCAATTGCTCATGAAGCCAAAAACTACATGACTGCCAATAATAAGACATATGAAGGCAGTACTCTTGGCATGTTATTCTATTATATTTGTAAAGGTCATGAACACTTAGGTGACAATTTGGCATTCATCCAAGATTCGAAACAATTAGAGAAAACATTGTCTTAGGCTTGTCATGATCCCAGCCGTATGAAGTGCCACCCTTATGAGCCATGCAATTGCCGTAGACCCGATGTATTGCTAGGAATACGCAAGCACTCTTCCCATAAAAGGTCAAAGGCAAGATAGCCTCCCAAGTGAATTAGATGGCGATTTCTCCGTCGCAAGAAGATTCGAGGCAAAATAGATGACTTTAGATGTTTCATCTATAAGAAAAAAGGGCATTTTGCCAAACAATACCCTAAAAAGCAAAAATGCCTGCAAATATAATTGAGAAAATGTCTGGTCTCAATGACACAGAGATTTCAAATGTTGAATCCCTCTTCTCTCTGGAAGATGAATTTCAAAGAATGA
Organism: Tinospora cordifolia; assembly: GCA_030144865.1. Taxonomy (NCBI): domain Eukaryota; kingdom Viridiplantae; phylum Streptophyta; class Magnoliopsida; order Ranunculales; family Menispermaceae; genus Tinospora; species Tinospora cordifolia. The sequence continues at coordinate 18,528 of JAJIYU010006131.1, read as the reverse complement.
AGCCTTCATTCTTAATACCTCTCCTTCATGTTGTGGCATCGCAAATTTGCCTCATGCGAAAGTCTAGCTATTTCTCTCTCCTTACCACCATCCGATTGAGCTAACGACGCTTATTGACACCGGTGCATCAGCCACTTTAATGTATCCCTCTGCTTTGCCTACTGAATATTGGAAGAAGCCTTACAACTAATCTTTCAATACTACGGGCACAAATCAACTAGTGATCACCTTAATTAGCAAGCCAGTCAAGATTAAGCTCCATCCTCTTTTCACTTTCAAGCATCGCATTCTTGGTGCTCCAACTCTGTCCAAGCCCTTCATCATTGGCTATGACATTATTCAACAAATCAAACATCTGACCTTAACTTCTCACGGTCTGAAGACAAAATCTATTTTTGTCCCATGGGTGGCTATGATCTCTCCTAATTTGCAAGTCTTTGAAGATGATCCTCGACTTGCAGCATTACAACAAAAGCTTGTCCAAAACTGTTGTGCAGAAAGCCATTTTGAATTCCTCCTCAAATGCTCTCACCCGCTTTGGTCAAACTCAAATTTCTTCATCAAACTGCCTTTCAAGTTTAATGAAGATATAAATCCCACTAAGGCAACACACCATGGTATGCCCCCTTCTCAGCTCACTTTGGATATTCAGGAGTTACAACAATTGCGGCAAGAAGGCCTCATTGAACCCACTACATCTCCATGGGCTTGTGAAGCTTTCTATGTCAACAAAAGATCTGAACAAGTCAAAGGAAAACTTCGCCTGGTAATCAATTACCAGCCACTAAATTATTTCTTGGCATATGACAAATTTCCATTGCCAAGACCAGAGACACTATTCCAACATCTCTCAGAAGCCAAGATTTTTTTCAAAGTTTGATTGTAAATCAGGATTTTGGCAACTAAGAATTGACCCAGTCGGTAGACCAAAAATGGCTTTTGTCATCCCTGGACATCACTACCAGTGGACAATCATGCCTTTCAGTCTCAAAATGGCCCCTTCCATTTTTCAACGGGCCAAGAATACTATCTTCTCGCCAATCCAACAACAATCATTAAGTTACATTGATGATATCTTGCTATTTTCCAGCAATATCCTAGAGCATATTGAGCTGCTTAACAGATTCTATGCAATCTGTGTTTCAAAGGGGTTAATGTTTTCTGCTAAGAAGATGCAACTTTTTAAGACTCAAGTTGATTTTCTTGGTATGACTATTGTTGATGGGCACTTGGCCTTCCAGCCTCATGTCGCTCTCAAGCTATTTGAATTCCCAGATGTTCTTCCAAATAAAACTACTATCCAATAGTTTTTGGGTCTGGTAAATTACATGGAAATTTTTATTAAACATTTCTCCCGGTATAGTAGCAAGTTGTCTTCATTACTGAAAAAGGACGCACCTCCGTGGACAGATGAACATACCAAAGCCATCTAAAGTCTGAAGCTGGCTATTCAGACTTTGCCTCTTCTCAAGATTCCTGGTTCTGGCTTACGCATATTACAAACAAATGCTAGTGACGAGCATTGGGGAGCAGTTTTACTTAAAGAATTCCCTGACGGAACTAGGCAGATTTGTGGATACAAGAGTGGTACTTTTAAGCCTTCTAAGGTTCATTATCACTCTACTTTCAAAGAAATTCTTATAGTAAAATGAGGCATCGAGAAATTCCAGTTTCATCTTGTGGGATTTCAGTTTCTTATTAAAATAAACATGTCTAGTTTTCGAAAGATGCTTCAGTTCAAACAAAAGGTCCTTCCGAACTCTCAACTCCTCAGATGGGCAAACTGGTTTCCTTAATATAATTTCAGGGTGAAACATATTCCTGGCAAAAATAATGTCCTTGTTGATTTTTTGTCCAGACAACCTACACAACATTTCATTGGAGTAGTTGGCTCCTCTTCTTCAAACCCTGATGCTTTTAATAGATCGGATCCCTTTGATATCATGAGGTTTTCACTCTCTCTTCCTGTTGAAATCAGAGAAAATATTTATTGGAAGATCCCCAGCCAACCCACCATTGATGGACATCTCAAAGTCCTTACTCGGAAACACGGCCTGTTCTTTGGTCATGTCCCACACCCAACAAAGCCCTATTTATTTTCATTCTGGATCCTTCATTTTTATTTTTTCACCAAAAAAGCCTATTGTTACCTAATGCATATCCTTCGATCATGGTGGATCAACTTTAACCTTGATAAAACTGCTCTAACAGCTTATCTTTTCCAGATGAGCTTCGGATCAGATACCTGCCATCCAGATCAAAATAGGTTCTATTAATTTATGCTCAAATTTGCACCTCATATGGATTGGATACGTTTTATCCAAGGATGGCCTCAAAGATATTTAACCATTGCCTTCTTTGCCCCTCTGGCATCTAAGCACCAATATACTTGTGTTGGAGATGATCCAATTGCTGTAGCAGAAGAAATCTGTAATTTTCAGATTCTTCATGGACTCAGATAGTTGCTCTATTTTAACACACAAGCCTATTATCCATTACCTCATACATTGCAAGATTTGTTGGTAGCATTGGATGCTCCATATTGGCCATAGTTCCACCATTTCCAGTAGTTTTAGACAGATATGATAAGATGGAACGAGACTACAGGGATTACTAATTGGCCTCATCCGACTCTACCCTACGATGTTAGTTTGCTTTACGGAAAAGTTGGCCTAAGTGAGGCAAAGAATCACCTCTTTTTAGATTTTGAATCAATTATTGTCACAATTTCTCTCTGAACATCCAAATCATTTACGTAACCTCAACAGAAGCACAGGCTCCATTATTTGGAGAGATTCCTCATCCGATGAGTCAGACAATTGACAAAGGTCACATGGGCTCTGCAAAAAGACAAAAGGATATGAGGTACGCAGACAAGATCACATGGCACCAACCTGGCATGGCATCTCCCACAGTAAAAAGACTACAGTAAAGGGATAAGCTTTACTCTCAGCCACTCCTTTATGGAAGTTATGTTAGGCTTAGTTCTCTATAAATAGAGGTTTTTTCCTCTATTGTAATCAATCGAGTCCTGGAAGGAGAACCTCCGTGTTGTTTGTCTAACTTAATGTTTTCAAGTTTGCAGTTTAAGTCGAGTTTGTAATGTTTTCTCATCTTCATGTTTTCCCCTGGTGGTTGATTCTCATACTTGTATGCATATTTCTTGTGATAATCATATGTTGTAGAGTATTCTGCTTTGTTGTTATTTGTGATTCTTCTTTTGAGTCAGAATCTTGTTAATCTGCGCACTTTGTTAATCTTCTAACTCACAATCAGTGTGTCCGTGGCTAAGTGGGGACAATATCGTCATGTAGTGGGACCCAGTGTGCTACGAAATGGTATCAGAGTCGCCTCTAAGTGTAACGATTGTGCATCTTGAGGATGAGATGGGCTCCAAAGGGGGTGGATTGTAATAATTCCACATCGGCCGGACTTTAGAGTTGAGACTGAGCCATGAGTGCATATGCAGGTGTTCACTAGTGCCGAGGCCTTTTGGGGTGGCTCAAGTTCAAGTCTCTCCGGGAACAAAAAGCCCCATGATGTGTCTGTGGCTAAGTGGGGATAATATTGTCACGTAGTGAGACCCGGTGTGTTACAATATGATTACCCTTTCATAAATTTTATTTAAGTTTTATATATTCTACACTATGTCCATACATTGATTAATTTAGGATCATGCTAGTGTGTGCATTCATTATATTGATTGATTGAATACATCATGTGTGATGTAATGTTGACTTGAATCTTATTGTAGTGCCCAATATATGTGTATATATTATGCATGCTCGTTTACTATTCTTAGTTAGAATTATAAATGATCATTAATGCAGGCTTAATATTCTATGAAAATAATTATATGTGGCGACATAATATTGATATTATTATGCTATATGCTATATAATATAGTTTGTGTGTTACACTAAACAACGATAACAATGAGTAAACCATGTATCAGGGCAATGACAGACAATTAGGTATCATTGTGCATTTCCCAAATATTTGATAGAATTTGCTTTGACCATTTGATATTCGACCACATACATGGTCAGTTATTTTGATTTTGATGGACTGATGTTTATAGCTCTAGACATCACTCCGTAGAGGGTCTAGATTAAATGACTAGCCATTTGGTGTCATCCTGGGATGATCGATCTCTTGGACCATAGAGGGACACTAGGGTTGAAACCTTTCAGTCTTAACAACGACTACAAACAATTTAATGCTTAATTCGCCTAATGATTGGTTAGTGTTTGAGTGTATGATATATTGACTTTTATAACGTTTATTATATGTTGGTATAATCCACTAGGCTTCTTGAGCTCACCCCTTATTTTCTTTTTCAGGTGAAAGTTAAAAATGGTACATTGCAATACCAGATCTTTCAAAAGTTTAGTACTCATTATGTTAGATTATTTTATTTATTTATTTTGTTTAGGGGTCGAGTGGTAATTTATTAAAAATCTTATTATCATTAATGTTTGGTTGCAAAGGTTGTGAAGCCTAACTTTATTTATGACTTTATTTTAGGATCAGTATATCTTTATTTTTTTTAACAATTGAATGCTATATATCAAGGATTGCTTTAATAGAATGCTATTTGATTAGATTTATGTGTATTTAGAATGCCTAAGTTATAATTAGGTAAATCTATTTCTTTATGTTGATAAATTATTATTTAGATGCCCTAGACATTCTATTCATAATGATTAAAATTTTGATAACTTGAAAGTGGCAATAACTATTTTGTTACTTGTTAAGATCCATGAAATGGATTGTTAACAGAGAACATAAGTATCATGCCTATCTCTCAAGGAAACAAATTTTTGTGTTGGAGAAATATGTAATTGTTATATCAAATAAGGAAAATTTATGAAATTTTGCATAATATTGATGGGTCTCGAAATGTGGACTGTTAAAAAGTGATATTAAATCCTAGATTGTAGGTATAGGGAAGAAACTCACGAATACAACTTTAGTTTTAAGAAAAGAACCTTAAAAACTTGGGTGATGCTGTGGATGGCACAGTAGATCATAAAGTGAAAAAAATAGGTTATAGGTTAAAGACAAGAATGTGTGAAAATTGAGAACACTTGTTTGGTCAAGACCTGAGATCAAAAAGAATCTGTGTCTTGGGTTTCTATGTGGTATGGGATGTGTCGAGATTAGAGAGGTAGAGGAATATTGACCTCGAAGATTGATGGGCCATGTATGGTGAATGATTAATGACTTTTGAAGAGCCTATTGTCTTATACTCAGTTGGTATGGGAAAATTGAGTATAGTAGGAGCTTGGGAGGCCTTAATTTTTGAACATTTACAAGATTGGTTAGGTGTAGTAAGGTTCCTAAGTAGAAGTCTATGTTACTGCATGCTTGTTTAATTGATTGATTACTTGCTTGGATGATTATTATTATTATTATTATTATTATTATTATTATTATTATTATTATTATTATTGTTATGACCCAAAAATCATGAGCCCAAAAACACTAGAGAAATCAAAAGATTCTCGAAAGAACTTAGAAAATGAAAGTTGATAGGTTATAGGGACATTAATGTAATACTCCAATTCTCAGTCCTTTAATTTTTGTCACATCAGAGTCGCGTGCGAAGAAGCATGTCTATTCAATGTTAATTATTGTATGTGTGCTGACTGCTGAAAATCGGGACATTACCTTTTTTTTCAATTCAACTCGTTTTAAACACCTTTTGGATATACTACTAGAACTCATATGAAACTTTTATCAAATGCTTGGACATACCAAAAATATCTCATGTAAAAGTGAAGAAATAACTAAACAATTTGATCATTAAACTCAAACTTTAATTCAATAATGTCTGAAATAAAATCTCCAAATAGAAGTTTCTAAAACATGGCTTATGTGGTTGAAAACTAACTCACAAGTAAAAGTTCAACATCTAAATCAATCTAGCGGACCACGCGCCCAATCAGTAATAACTAATCAAAAGAAAATGTCATAAAACGACCTCTACGGGAGGTTTGCAGACGTAATACACTGAAATTTTGTACTAAATGAAACAAAATGATAAATGAAGTCCAATTCATTTTTAGAATCAATTAGCAAGTCAAAATTTGCTCAAAACCTCTCAAGGGAGTGAAATTTAAGAAAAAGGAATGAAATGAACACCTCGAACGGCCTAGGCACCCAAAATTCATTTCATTTCCCTAATCAAGAGTTAATTTACTTGGTATGCTTTAAAAGAACCTAAATTAGGATAAAAAAAAGGGAAAAAACCTAACCAATTTGAAAGATAAGAATTTTTATTAAATTTATGTGAACCCAAAAGTGTGTGCTAAGGGTCTAAAATCCTAGCAAAATGACAGATATGAATTTATTTTAAATCCATGTGGACCCAAAAATGTGTAATCACCCTTAAGCATGTGCAAGTCACTTAGGTGATGTAATACCTTAAAAATTTTGTACTTGAAGAAATGAAAGCCAATATCCATTCAGTAAAATTTGGGTGCAAAATGAAACCGGGTTCATTTCGGTGCTAAATTTGGCAAGTTTTCAAAAGTCTCATTTGGTGACGCTTAGGGGCCCAAAGCAACCTGAAACAAAGTAAGGTGACATGAACCAACTAATTGGACAATATATCCAAAAATTAGAACAAATGGTCAAGATTAGGTTTTCATTTGCCAAACACCCTTTAGGGGGTCAAAATTGTGAAAGAATTAGCATTTAGGTACTTCAGGGAATCTAAATGACCCGAAACAAAACGAAATAACATGAACTAACAAAATGAATGACATATCCAAAAATCAAGGCAATTGGCTAAGATTTGGATTTTTATTTGCCTAGTGACCTTAGTGGGTCTTAAATAAGAAAAGTTTTTGAAGGAAAATCACCTTGAGCCAAACCATATTTTATAATTTGCATTACGTTCATGTAATTTCAAAACTATAGGTTATAAATCATAATTCCTTAGATATTAATTTTTAATTGATTTTTGTGAACCCATGAAGTCATGGGCAACCCAAGCATGTGTAAGTCACATGGGTGGAACATCATGATCATGTACACCTCACCCTACCCAAAGCTCCATGGGATGTGTTCCTTATTTGAATCCATACAAAATGATCCTATGTACCATACAAATGATTTAGTACACCACACCTATGAGAAGTTTCCCCATGGTTAGCAACCAAGACAAGTGATCCCATGTATCAAGATAAATGATCAAGTGTATCCATGCACCCTCAAAACGTCTACATCATGTGTGTGTGTGTTCCACATGTGCCAAATTCTAAATTAAGAGAGTTTCCAAGGATTCCTAAGATCTCAATCTTGTGTTCCTCAAGTCTGATCATGTACTCACTAGCCACTTTTGCTGAAGGAAACAATTCTCTAATAAAAAATGTCAAAATTAGAAGTGTTTCTATGCATGTTTGTTTGATGACCAAACAAGAAACAAGCAAAGGAAAGTTGCTAAGTGCCCAAATCTAATTCTATATGGACATCCCAACTGAATTAGAATATAATCTAGACCTATTTTGTGTTCACACTTAGTTAGGAAACAAAATTGTGTTCATATCTTTGGAATAGGAATCTTAGGGGGGCCACTTGCCCAAACCATGCAAAAATATCCTAGATATGTATGGAAAGGTTCTCTTGTGATCTTTCCCAAAAAGTCCCTACTTGTGCTCATGAACATCTATGAAAACCCCCCTCTTACTCACATTCATCTCATCCTAGAGCAAAGAGTTAACACTTCCTTGTTTTGCTTGTTCTTGCCCTCTTCTTGGCACCTCTTCTCAATTCTCTTTTCATTCTTGTGTGAGAAGTTCTGATTTCAGCATTTTAGAGAGTTGTTGAAGTAGTTTTGTTGATGGTTAACAGTTCTTGAAGTTCTGAAAGTGGTAGATAAGGGTTGCCTCTGTTATATTCAACAAGAAACTCGGATTAAGGTGGAGGAAATTTCTTAAACCTCTACTTTGCTATTTTAAATTTCTATATGCTTGTTTAAATTTTTATTTTCATCATATTTTATTCAGTTTTAACATGAATGATCATATTCTAATTTCAGTTTAGCACATTTTTATTTTTTAGTTATTCATGATACCATGCCATGCTTAGGTTTACTTTGAAGTTTCAAGCATCCCATATGATGTTTTCATGCTTTCTTGGTTGTTTAAAATTCTAAAATTTATATTCTAAATTTCTTGTAAGATTATGTGATCTTAAAAATAAGAAAGTGAAGATACGAACCACTACTTTCATAGTGATCCATAGGGATGCTATGGGTGTTCTTATCGCATGCTTGGAGTGTGTCGTTGCGGGGCACAATTAAGGAATACTTGGTATGTGGCATTCAATGAAAAGTAACAAGACAATTGTCTTTCCACCCTAATGGGGGGGTATCTAAAATAAGAACATCAAGGAAATAGACCCCTTTTTAGTTATAACATCAAATTGAAACCAAAACATTGTGTGAATCACTTAATGCATGAAAGTGTGTGAAATTGGATGTGTTATTGATTTGAAATAGTAACTTAGTCGTTTAATGAATGATCCATTGGGTTATGTGTTCACCCCATTTCTTTTTTTTTTCAAGAAATTGAATGAACCATGAAGATTATGGATATTAGATTCTTTTTAAGTAGTGAAAATTTCATTGTAAGGGCATGTTGCCCAAATTTTGATTTTTAGACTACCGTTAAATTTTTATTTTTAATTAAAGAGTTATGTACTCAAATTTATGGTTTAATATAAGAATGTAAGTTTTTTTATTTTATTTAAATAATAAAGAGTTTGAAATATTCCTTTTTCTACTTGTATTGCACTTGTTGAATTGAATATTAAGCATAATGAAAAGTGTATTCAAGAGAGATTTCAATAAGTGTTAGAACAAAGTAATTGAGATGCAAGTTGTGTACTTGTAAATGTAACATAGGACCCAACCCACCTTGTGGTTGAGTTTAAACCTATTTCTAGGGGTTTGGGGTGTTATAGGTGATGATGTCATAATCATGTACACCTAGACCCTAGAGACATCCCACATTTGTTTAGAAACCAAGAAAGATGATCTCATGTACACATTAGAAACTTTAAGGATGATCTTGTGTTACACTAGGTGTGATATTGTGTACCAAATTCAAGAATAGAAGTTGGTTAGACGTCCCACCTTTATCCACTTAGAAAGTTGCTTAAACATAGAATAGAACTTTGAAACCATGATCTTGTGTCCACTAAGTGATGATAATGTGCATACTCACATGAGTTATGTACAAAACCTAACTGCTACCCTTGTGAGGAAACATGCCAAAATATAAAGATTTCATGAACATTGGGATGTGATCTTGAACACATCACAGAAAAAAAGGTAAAAATAGAAAAGTTTCCCAAACTCACACATGACACCAAGATAGGGATATAGTCCAAGTTAGAAGCTTCTTATGCCATGTGTGATGCCAAAAAGAAAGAGGGATCAAGAATAGAAGTTTGGAACTATTATGCAAATAAGAAATCATTCACTTGCTGATTTGTATACACAAACCCTGAAACCAATCAAAATCGTGGACCTAGGAGTACATATACCTTGACACCAAAAGAGAATTGTTTCCATGTGATACATGTGTGGTGCCCAACCAAAGGAATTAACTAGGAAAGATTCTTGCTCATGAAATCCTACTATTGTGGATGTCCCAAATCAGATTAGAAGCATTCCAAACCCTTTTTGTGCTCACACATAATTAGGAAACCAAAATGAGAATCATATATTGTGAATAAGAAACCATAATTTCCAACTTGCCCAAACTATGGTCACTATGGAAAATTGGAAAGATACACTTGCTCAAACCATTCCAAAACGTCACATGAAGAGATGAAAAGTTGCTTCGTGAGCACATGATAAACCATCCCCCTTGTGCCTTGAAACAAACATAAACCGCCTAATGCTCTCATTCTTCTTTGTTCCAAAGCAAGAGCATACTAGTTCCTCTTGACTTTATCTAGCCTTCTTCTTGGCAACCTCCTTAGTTCTTGAGTAATCTTGAACTATTCATGAGTTCTTTGGTGTTTAATCAAGTGTTCTTGAGTTGTCTTTAGTGCTAGACATGTTTAATAGGGGAAACTCTGCCAAAATTTTAGTAATCTTCAAGTTAAGGTGGAAGTGATTTCTCAAACCTCTATTTCACTTGTTTAGTTTAATACCATGTTCATGTATGTGGGATTTCAAGTTAATATGCATATTCAGGCTTGAAGAACATGATTTAAATTTTTGATTTGCAGTTATGTCATGTTAGTTGATCATGAAATCATGTCATGCATGGATTATGCATGTTTAGGTTTATTTTAAAGCATGATGCATATTATGTATTTGTTTTCATGTTTTAAATGATTATGTGTTAAACATGCTAAAATTATTTTAATTATGATTCATGAGTATGAGATTTAATGAAAGATGTTGAGATTCAGAACCACGTTATAACACCCCAACCCCCAAAAGACAGGTTTAAGCTCAACCATGTTATTTTTACAAGTACACAACTTGCATCACATTCTATTTCTATTATCTCAAGTCTTATTAATTGATAATGAGCACACAACCCAAACAATTTAACTTTAATTTAATAAGACTATTACAAGGGAGATAAAAGAAATATTTAATCTTTACTCATTCAATAAAATAATAAAGAAGTACATACTTGAATTTCAAATAACAAACAAGCACATAACTCAAAAATAAAATTCAACAGAGGGCTTAATAAATCAAATGTGGGCAACATGCCCTTACATTAAAAAAAAGATTCTAATCATCTATGGTCTTCATATTTAATTCCTTGAAAAATATTAAAGAGAAGAGTGTGCACATAACCTAGTGGAGCATTCATCCAACTATTAATTTACTAATTCAAATAAAAAATACATCCAATTTTAATCACTTATAAGCATTAAGTGTTTCAAACAATATCTTGTTTGAGTTGTATATTTTTACCAAAAGGGATTTTGGGTTTTAAACCCTTGATGTTCTTCATTAAAATACTCTGTTATGGGATGAAATGACAATTCATCTTGTCACATTCCATTGAAAATAAGGATCACATATCCACATTCCAAATATTTTAAAACACATCCACACTTAGTGATGTTACTCATATACACTAAGTATATGCAAAAAACACCCATAGCATCACTCAGACTACTATGATGGTATGTGGTTCTTATCTTCACTTTCTCATTTTAAATTCAAATAACCATGATACTAAATCATAATTGTTGATATCAGAATTTAAATAATCAAGAAAACATGGAAACATAATGGTATGCTTCAAAACTCAAAAATAAGCCTAAGCTTGGTTTCTAAGCATGTTATGCTATCATGTATGAATTAAAACATGAAAACATGCTAGAATGAAAATAAAACTTAATCAAACATGCTTCAAACTGAAATATAAACATGACAAAACTAAAAACAAATATGCATGAATATATTAACGACTTGAAGTAGTAAAGAAAGAGTTTTAGAAATCCCTTCTACCTTAATCCGAGTTTTTTGTTGAATCTAACAGAGGTTCCCCTTATCTACCACTTTTAGAACTTCAAGAACTTTCAACCACTAACAAAAGCAATCAAAACAACTCATTAGAAGAGTAAAATTAAAGCTTCTCACTTGTGCACACAAGAGAAGTAAGAAGAAATGTCAAGAAGAGGGCTTAGAATAAGCAAAGAGGGAAGTGTCAACTCTTTACTTAGGGATGAGATGAATGTGAGCAAGAGGGGGTTTATATAGATGTTCAAGAGAAAGGGGGGCATGTTTTGGGTAGTCTTGGGCACTAACAAGGTTGGGCAAGTTTCCAAACACAAAGGGGGATGGTTTGGAGTGAGATAGGCAAGTGTGCTCATAGTTGGCAAGTGGGACCACTATGATTTTCCAATTCCAAAGATATGAGCACAATCTTGTTTTCTAACTATGTGTAAACACAAAAGAGGTTTAGATTAGATTCTAAATCAGCTAGGACATCCAGGTAGAGATAAGATGTACCAAAACCTCGTAAAGACTTACTGGTGGAGAGGAATGAAGAGAGACGTGTCTAAGTATGTCTAAATGCTTAACTTGTAAATAAGTGAAAGTAGAGCATCGTAAACCCTCTGGCATGTTACAACCACTTTCAATCCCTGAATGAAAGTGGGATAACATTGTCATGGACTTCGTTAGTGGTTTGCCTTGGAACCAAAAAGGAGAAGACACTATTTGGGTGATTGTGGATCAGTTTACTAAAGCGGCTCATTGCTTGCCAATCAGATCCATAGACCAAGTCAGTAAGCTAGGAGAACTCTATGTGAAGGAAATAGTAAGGCTGCATGGTATGCCCAAAATGATATTATCTGATAGAGACTCTAGCTTTACTTCTCAGTTCTGGAAGAGTCTACAAAAGGAATTTGGCATTAAACTCACTATGAGCACAACTTTTCACCCTCAAACAGATAGGCAGTCTGAGAGAGTTATCTAAACCTTAGAATACATATTAAGATCATGTGCCCTCGACTTTAATGGAAACAAGAGCAAATATCTACACTTAGCAAAGTTTGCTTATAACAACAATTACCAGGCAAATATTAAGATGTCTCCATTTGAGGTTCTTTATGTAAGACCTTACAGATCACCAACCTGTTGGGCCAAACTTGAAGATCATATATTGACTGGGCCAGACTTAGTGGCAGAGATGAATAACCATGTCAAACTAATACAAAGGAGACTGGCTACAACTCAGAGCTGTCAAAAGAGATATGCTGATAAGAGAAGGAGACCTCTAGAGTTCCAAATGGGTGACAAATTGTTTTTGAGGATTAGTCTTCCTCGAAAAGGTATCAAGAGGTTTTGATTCAAAGGGAAGGTATCATCAAGATTTTTTGGACTCTTTAAAATACTTAGAAGAATTAGAGAATATGCTTATGAGTTGGATTACCAAATCGGATGACTTTAGCTCACAACGTGTTCCATTCATGATGTTGAGAAAATATGAACTGGATTCCTCGCACATATCTACTTGGAGGAGGTAAACATCTAGGATGATGCTATGTACAAGGAAGCGACAGTTAGAATCCTTGATCACAATGTACAAAACTAAGAACTAAGGATGTTCACTTAGTTAAGGTATTGTGGAAGCATCATGCAGTGGAAGAAGCTACTTGAGAACTAGAAGGTGAAGTGAAGACCAAGTACCCACACCTGTTCACTAGGAATCCCTGAATATGTACTTATTTTGAAGATGAGATTTTTTCAAGGATGATATCGAACTAAATGAACTGAAATGATAAATGAAGTCTAATTCATTTCTAGAATCAATTAACAAGTTTAAAGTTTGTCAAAAACCTCTCAAGGGAGTGAAATTTAAGAAAAAAGGAACGAAATGAAATGATATGAACACCTCAAATGGCCTAGCCATCCAAAATTCATTTCATTTGCTCAATCAAGAGTTCATTTACTTGGTATGCTTCAAGAGAATTTAAATTAGGAAAGAAAATGGGAAAAAACCTAGCCAATAGAAAGATATGATTTTTTATTAAATTTATATGAACCCAAAAGTGTGTGCCAAGGGTTTAAAATCTTAGCAAAATGAGAGATATGAATTTATTTTAAACTCAGGTGGACCCCAAAAATGTGTAATCAAGCCCAAACATGCGCAAGTCACATGGGTGATGATGCCAATATCATGTACACCCATACCCTAGAGACATCCCACATTGTTTAGAAACCAAGAAGGATGATCTCATGTACACACAAACAATGATCATGTGTACCCAGGTCTCCTACATTCACAAAATGTCCTATTTAGTGAAAAACCCTTGTTGTTTTGAGCTAGCCTACAAACTTTAAGGATGATCTTGTGTGCCACTAGGTGTATTGTACACCAAATTCAAGAATAGAAGTTGGCTAGGCATCCCACCTTTATCCACTTAGAAAGTTGCTTAAACCTAAAATAGAAGTTTGAAACCATAATCTTGTGTCCACCAAGTAATGACAATGTGCACCACCCTCACATAAGTTATGTACGAAACCTAGCCGCCACCCTTGTGAGGAAACATGCCAAAATATAAAGATTCCACAAACATTGGGACATGATCTTGAACACATCAAAGAAAAAATCATAAATAGAAAAGTTTCCCAAATTCACACATGACGCCAAGATAGGGATTTAGTCCAAGTTAAAAGCTTCTTATGCCATGTGTGATGCCAAAAAGAAAGAGGGATCAAGAAGAAAAGTTTAGAATTATAATGCAAATAAGAAAGAATTCACTTGCTGATTTGTATACACCAACCTTGGAAACAAATCAAAACCGTGGACCTAGGGTGTACATATACCTTGACGCTAAAAGAGAATTGTTTCCATTTCATACGCGTGTGGTACCCAAGCAAAGGTATCAACTATGAAAGTAATGAAAGACTGTTGCTCACAAAATCCTATTATTGTGGACGTCCTAAATTAGATTAGAAGCATTCCAAACCCTTTTTATGCCCACACATAATTACAAAACCAAATGAGAATCATATCTTGTGAATAGGAAACCCTAATTTTCAACTTGCCCAAACCATGCTCATCACGAAAAATTGCAAAGATACACTTGCTCAAGCCATTCCGAAATGCCACAATAAAGAAGAGGAAAGTTGTTTTGTAAGCACATGCCAAGTCATCCCCCTTTGTGCCTTGAAACCCTATATAAATCCCCCTAATGCTCTCATTCTTCTTTATTCCAAAGCAAGAGCATAGTAGTTCCTCTTAACTTTCTCTAGCCTTCTTCTTGGCAACCTCCTTAGTTCTTGAGTAATCTTGAACTATTCTTGAGTGCTTTGGTATTTAATCAAGTATTCTTGAGTTGTCTTTGAGATCTAGATGTGTTGAAGAGGGGAAACTCTGCCAAAATTTTAGTAATCTTCAAGTTAAGGTGGAAGTGATTTTTCAAACCTCTATTTTACTTGTTTAGTTTAATACCATGTTCATGTATGCTTGATTTTAGTTTAGTATGCATATTGAGGCTTGAAGAACTTGATTTTAGTTTAGTATGGATATCATGTTAGTTGACCATGAAACCATGCCATGCTTAGATTATACATGTTTAGGTTTATTTTAAAGCATGATGCATACTATGTTTTTGTTTTCATGTTTTGAATGTTTATATGTTAAACATGCTGAAATTATTTTAATTATGATTCATGAGTATGAGATTTAATGAAAGATCTTGAGATTAAGAACACATACTATCACAGTAAACATGAAGGTCACTGTGGGTGTTCTTTACATGTGATTAGTTCACATGGGTGATGTCCCAAAATACTTGGAATATGGGTTAGGCTCTAAGTCTAATGAAACTTGGCATAAAGAATGCATTTCTACTCAAGGGAGGTATTTTGATAAAGAACATCAAGGGCCTTAAAACCCATTTAGTCAAATTTACAATAGTAAACAAAATATTGTTTGAAACACCTAATGATTTACAGGTGTTTGAATTTGAATGTGTTGTTAATCTAAATTAGTAATTTGGTTGTTTGAAAAAGATCTACTGGGCTATGTGCTCACCCTTCCTCTCTTATCGTTTCAGGAAATTAAACACATAATGTTGCATGCTAAAGACTTAAAATGCTAGTTTTTACAAAGTTTCTACATTTATTTTGATGTAAGGACTTGTAGTCCAAATTTTGACTACTTAGAATGTAAGACTTCCGCTGAAATAAATTCTATTTCAAGTTATGTACTTGTCCTGTATTTTATTAAATTAATAAAGATTTGAGTTTAATTTTTTTTATCTCTTGTATAATTGCCTTACTGATTTTCATCAATAAATGTTAAGTATTATTGCTTAAGGCATGGGATAAACAAAATGAAAAGTCAAGTTGTGTACTTGTAAAGTAACACTAGCCTGGCCCACCTTGTGGTTAAGTCCAATTGAAAGTTTCGAGCAATTGGGGTGTTGAGCAGACTAGCTAGAAAATATCTTGGAGAGGTTAGTCAGCGAGCACCGCCTCAAATGTCACCTAAAATGGAAAGGTGGGGTGAGCTTGAGAACTTAGTGGATCATACACAATATATACATAGTATTATTCAAGTCCATACACAATATATACATAGTATTATTCAAGTCAAAATATCAAACATGCAAACACTTGACATACATTAGGCATTTCAAACATTTAGTTATTCAATAGTTGTTAATCAGACCAAATGATTAACTCTTGGTGTTCTCTCATCATTATCAGATCAAAGGAGACTAGGAAAATGCACAAATTGTCAAATTCCAATGGAATATAAGGTCACACCTGTCACCCAACTCGAGAAATAGGGACTTACCCATTACTCCATCACCAAGAAACTAGAGGCTTAGCCATTGTTCTATCATTGGGAACTATAAACTAGCCATTGTTCCAATTGCAATATCACCCACATTGATCCCCCATGGACCACTGCGTCGGTACGTGGTTCGAATCTTAATTTAACTTCACTTAAATATCATCAAAATCTCATAACTAGCAAAAATATCATTTCATCAAATACAATACGTCATGGTTCAAGAACTTTAATCATGTTGATCCTTTCATGACAATTAAAATTGAATAATACACATTTCATGATATCAAAACATGTAAATATCAATATAGGTACATAAAACATGTGATCACGATATTCATGCAATCATACATCATTCGAATCATACCTTACCATGCTTCTAGTTATTCAAGTAAAATAAATAACAATCATATTCAACATTAAAACTCAAATAAGACTAGGGAGCAAGGTAATCATTTCCACTTGTTATTTCATTTCGCTTGTTCTTACTCTTGCCTTGTCTTCAACCTACGATTCACAAATCATTCTCTCAGTATTTATTATACTCTTGGTGGTGTAAAGTCAGGTGAACTTGTTTCCTAGTGATTTCAGCACATGGTCTAGGTAATAGGACAAAATTAGTCTAAATGTCATGTAGGCACAAGTGTACACGGCATGTAAAGTTCTAACACATTACCACGGCAATGCGAATAGAATAGGTTATTCGCACTATTGCGGTTGTGTATCATGGTAATCATTGCTTCTTTATGAAAAACACGAAAAATGGACACTGGAACTTGTTAACATGGTAATCTAAGCGTTACCACAGTAATCCCACTGTTCACTATCGCATTCCTACTATAACATGGAGTGTTACCACGGTACTACGATTATGAACATTGAACTATTGCATCTACTACTGCGGTAGTCACACTGTTCTCCGAGAATATGCACTTTCATGCATCTGTTCCCACTTTTCGATGCATGACACTTCGATACCCTAAGACTCTACCATTAGAATACAAATCATAGTGATTGGAAGAATGTTATACTTTACGATATCCGCTTCCTCTCTATTTTGCCACCGAAGAGCATTCATAACACTACTAGTGTTTTGCTACATCAAACAAACAAACATGTCTTTAGAAGAACACCTAGCAATAATGAAGAATATGTATTTTGTGTGAAAACTATAGTTTCACCTTGTCTACACTTGTTTGAGATGTTGCAGTAATCAATCTCCTTCAAAACACATGGTTCTTCTTCACTCCTTGATTGAGAAATAGTTTGGAATGGGGTAAAATGGTTTGAACTCATATGGGGTGCATGTGGAATGAGAAGAAATCAACTACTAGCGGTTGTTAGGGTTTTCTAGAGAGTTTTGCGTAATCATAGAATGAAATAATAGAATTAGGGTCTTTTAGCTCAACTTTGTTATATATATATATACACTCGACAACCATGAGCTTTTGGCTTTTTGCGCACTAGCTTGACATACATACTCGAGTTTTCAATCGCAGTATTGAGATATCGCAACCTGAGACTGAAGTACCACATTTGTACCCAATTTTAGTGTTTTTAATCGTAGTGCGTGTAACACACTAATCCCCAAGACTTTCAATTTGGACTTTACCACAAGGTGGGCCGGGCCAATGTTACTTTACAAGTACACAACTTGAATTTCTATTTCAATTTTTTATGCCTTAATAGTATTTAAGAGCACACAATTCAAATTTTGAAATTTAATAAGACAACAATACAAGAGATAAAATAAATTCATAAACTTTATTACTTGAATAAAGTTGAGTACATAACTCAATATTTAAGAAAAACTATTGCAGCAAAAAAATCAAACCTTGGGCAACATGCCCTTGCATAGAATTAGAAACTTTCAAAAAAAAAAAAGCTTAACTAATATTCATGGTCTTCATGCAAGTCAATTTTCTAAAAAATATAAGGGAAAGAGTACGCATATAGCCCAGTAGATCTTGTTGGAAAAGATCCAACCATTGCTGATGGTCAGCAAACTTCAACAAAAACTTATAGAACCTGAGTTGATCTGGATTAGGTCTGGAATATCTACAAGGTGGTTGAGAAGCAACAAAACTCATTTGAAAAAGATAAGCCCTTAAGTGGTTTTTGTCAAGACAAAAACCAATCCACCAAGATTGAAGGATAATCATTAAATAACTGTAGGCAGCCTTTGGAAAATGATAATAAGAGGGAAGGCGAAATGGAAATAAAA
>JAJIYU010006130.1:0-21118 GCA_030144865.1 Tinospora cordifolia | reverse complement strand
CACTGGAATATATTGTGTTTGTAGGTCGTGAGCACGGTGTGAGATTTTTTTTGTTTTTTTTGTGGGGGGGGGGGGGGGGGGGGGCGGGGGGGGGGGGGGGGGCAAATTTGCTGTGCGTGAATTCGTGCGTGCCGTGCGCATGGGCCTTAGGCCCATGTGCAAGTTATTATTATTATTATTATTTACTTATATATATTTAATTTTTTTTCATATATCTATACATTACTATATATAGATATATATATATATATTTTATAAAATTATGTATTATATAATATTACATATTACTATAAATTGAATTAATTAATACATAAATTAGTCAATAAAATCAATTACTATAAAATTAATCCTATATATATCAATATACTGTTAATCCTATATATATTATATTTATATTATTATTAATCCTACTGTATTAATACATATATAATTAATTAATGTACATATATATACGCATGCGGTTATATAGTGCCTGCATATATACTTCTACACCATTTAATTAATCAATTAATTTCATGAGACTATCTTAATTAATTCAAAATAATATATATATGCACAAATTAATAAAATGTCACTAATATATACATAAATCTATATTAATTAAATCGCAATCAAAATAATTTTGGGGTATTACAGGTCCAGTGTGTACCTGGTCTTCAAAATCTGCCTAACAAGATGGTGATCTACAGGGTTTGCCGTAGAGCGCCTCATATGGAGCCATCCTGATGCTTGCTCAATAACTATTATTATATGCGAACTTAACTAAATGTAGATGCTTGCTCCAATTACCTCTGAAATCCATGGCACATGCTCTAAGCATATCTTCAAGTATTTGAATGACCCTCTCTGACTGTCCATCTGTCTATGGGTGAAATGCTATGCTCATGGTTAGTCTGCTTCCCAGTTCCTTCTGTAAGCTCTGCTAGAACTGAGACGTAAATCTGGCATCTCTGTTTGACACTATAATCTTGGGAACTCCATGCAGTCCCACTATCTCTCGAACATACAACTCACCTAGTCTACTCACTGCATCAGTAGATCGAATGGGTAGGAAATGTGTTACCTTCGTCAATCAATCCATGATGACCCATACGGTGTCTTCCCCTTTTTGACTTCTCGGCAGGCCACTGACGAAGTCCATTGCAATACTATCCCACTTCCATTCCGGAATCAGAAGTGGCTGCAATAGTCTTGATGGCTTCCTGTGCTCGGCCTTTACTTGTTGACAAGTCAGACACTGTAAGACATACCTGGCTATGTCTCTCTTCATCGCTCTCCACCAGAAGGTCTTCTTTAGGTTTTGGTACATCTTATCCCCAACTGAATGCATAGTTTATCCGGTCTGATGTGCCTCATCCAGTAGGGTTCCTTTCACGTGTCCAGAATGAGATACGTAGATTTTGTCCACCAATCTCAATGCGCACTCGACATCAAGTCTAAAATCTGCATGCTTGCCCTGTCTGATGCCCTAAATCAGATCTAAAATCCATCTATCAGTATTTATGCTCCTCCCTGATCTGGCATAAAATGTCTGGTTCACAAGTCACTACATACAAGTAGGCCTATCTCTCATCTGTGTCTATACTCAGATTGTACTGACTAATCAGCAGATACATCTGTGTAATCTCCTCATCCATATGGCAAGATTTTCTGCTAAGCGCATCAGCAACCACATTCACCTTACCTAGATGGTAGTGCAGCTGAAAGTCATAATCATTTAGAAATTCTAGCCATCTCCTCTAGCGAAGATTGAGTTCCTTCTGAGTATAGATGTATTTGAGGCTCTTATGGTCTAAATATAAATCAAAGTTCTCACCATAAAGATAATGCCTCCAAAGCTTAAGTGCAAACACGATCGCTGCAAGCTTCAAATCATGTGTGGGATAATTCTGCTCATGTGGCTTTAGCTATCGTGAAGCATAAGCCATTACCTGTTCATCCTACATCAGTACTGCACCCAAACCGCTCAGTAATGCGTCTATGCATAGGGTGTATCTCATACCGTGAGTAGGTTTCATCAAAACTGGTGCTAAAGTCAACCGTCTCTTCAATTCCTGAAATGATTCCTCACACTTGCCATTCCAAATAAACTTTTTTCCTTTCTTAGTCAACTTCGTCATTAAACCCACTAACTTAGAGAAATCTTTAATAAACCTGCAGTAGTACCCAACTAACTCAAGAAAACTCCTGATCTCTGTAAATGTAGTGGGTTGCTTCCAGTTGGATACTGCCTGTACTTTTTCTAGGTCCACTGCTATCCCCTCAGCTGAGACTACATGGCTAAAAAACTTGACCTTCTTCATCCAGAACTCGCACTTGCTAAACTTAGCATATAACTGGTTCTTTCTCAAAATCTCCAAGACCATATGCAAGTATTGCTCGTGCTCAGCATCTATACGGGAAAATATTAGAAGGTCATCCACAAAAACTATGACAAACTGATCTAAGAACTGGCTGAAGACTCTGTTCATGAGATCCATGAATGCAGTTGGAGCATTAGTCAACCCAAAAAGCATCACTGTAAACTCAAAGTGACCATACCACATCCTAAAGGTTG
This sequence comes from Tinospora cordifolia, assembly GCA_030144865.1. Lineage (NCBI taxonomy): Eukaryota > Viridiplantae > Streptophyta > Magnoliopsida > Ranunculales > Menispermaceae > Tinospora > Tinospora cordifolia. The sequence continues at coordinate 18,561 of JAJIYU010006130.1, read as the reverse complement.
TCTTCTGTATATCAAACTCTCGGATCCTCAATTAGTGGTACCTCGAGCTCAGATCGATCTTAGGAAAGTACTATGCCCCTCTCAACTGATCAAAGAGGTCATCGATCCTCGGCAATGGATACTTTTTCTTGACTGTAACATGATTCAGCTTTTGGTAGTCGATACACAACCTCATGGATCCATCTTTCTTTCTAACAAATAAGACCGGAGCTTCCCAGGGCTACTCGCTCTGTCTGATAAAACCATTTACCAAAAGCTCGTTTAACTGTGTCTTCAGCTCTATTAGATCCACTAGTGCCATTTTATACCGTGGTATAGCTATGGGATTTGCACCAAGATGCAGCTCAATCTTAAACTTGATCTACCTATGTGGTGGAAGTCCAGGCAAATTATCAGGGAACACATCAATATAATCACATACCACAGGTATCCCCTAAACCTCCTTAGTCCCATTTGCATCCTCCTCCACTAATAGCTCCCTGAAATCCTCTTTCTGCTTAATAGCATACAAGAGAGCTAAAATAGGACTCCTCGGCAACCTCTGTACATTCCCATCAATCCTGAGCAACTCACCAGATGGCAACCTGACGGTAACTCTCCGTCTCTAGCAATCAATATATGCCTGATGCTGAGTCAACCAGTCCATCCCCAGTATCACATCATAGCTGCCAAAATGCAGCATGCAAAGATTCGCTGAAATTAGTCGATTTTCGAATGTGAGTTCGCATCTACATACCTTCATCGAACTCACAACATCGCCAATCAATGTAACCACCTCCAAGGATTTAATTAAAGGGTTTGTCACCAACTGTAACTTATTCACAATATCCTCGGAGATAAAAGATCTAGTAGCACAGAAATCAAATAACACTTGCACAGCAACGCCAAACAACAAAAATGTACCTTCTACCGCTGAGGTGGGATCTGTATGGCTGTCGATTGCATATAAGTGAGCCTAAATCTACTGCTGTGGCTGCGATCTCTACTGTGTGAGAGCTATCTGGGCTTAGGTTTGTGGCCATGGCCGAGGTGCAGGAGTTACTACTCTAGTAGGATAATATCAAGCAATGTGTCCTTCCTGACGGCATCGAAAACACAGCCCCTTCTTCCTCGCCTCCTCTCTCTGTGCATCAACAAGTTGGTCGGGACGAGGTGGTTGTCTCTGTCGTCTATCCCAAGTCTATGTCAATCTTTGAGCTTAAGGTGCTCTATGTGCCTCCTGACCAATCGGTCTCACCTGTAAAGGTCCTGCAAACTGGTCTGATCTGGTCCTCTTCATACCCCTCAGTGTTTGCTCAAACTCCAGATCTCTCTCGACCATCTGCACTCTCTCCACTGCATCTAATAAGGTCGTTAGCTTAAATGGTGTTACTATCTTCTGGACCTCAATTCTCGGTCCCTTAATAAAATGGTCCACCCTGGACTATTCATTTACGAACAAAGTAAGAGGAAATCTACATAGCTCTGTGCATCTCTGCTCGTACTCTGTAATAGTCATACCCTTCTATGTTAGTCTAACCAACTCAGACTACAGTTGCCTCTATTTTGTCATGGAGAAGAACTTATTATAAAATCGAATCTTAAAGTCTTCCCATGACATAGCTAACTGATCAATGGTGGGGTTGCTCACAATCATCTCCCACCAATGGTAGGCTGGTCCTACCAACTGATGCACAACAAGTGCTACTCTCCTAGGCCCAACCACCCCCATAGTGTCCAGGTGCTTAGTAATCTTAGAGAACCACTTGTCAACTATCATGTAATCACCAGTCCCCTCAAATGTCCTCGGATGCAGCTTTTGAAACTCTAGCAAAAGATCCTTATGTTCCTTGTTAAAATCGGCTGATCGACTCTGTGGCACTGCCTCCATGGATGCAGAACCCTTATGTGCCTGAGGCTGAGCCTATACCAGTGGCTCTGTCGGCAACTGTGGCTGTATTGGTGCTAGCGGCGGTGTAGATGTTGATGGCTGCAGGGTCTTAATAGCCAGCTCCACTACCCTCTGCATCATCTCTGTAATAGCCTTTGGTGTCAAAACAATCACAGCCGGTGCTGCTGTGTAACACTTCGGAACTTTGTGATCATGCCTCATTGTGAATATGCATAAAATAAATAAATAAATAAATAAATAAAATTTTTAGTTAACATTAGTTTAAATTAACATGGGGAAATGAATGAAATGAAATTCTTGATTTGTGAAAGTAGAAAGTGGAAACGTAGAATAAATTGATGCTTGGAGAAAAAAAAATATATATATATATATATATACACATACACATGACAGAAGAGTTAAAGTGATTAAATGACTAAGTATTGGTATTATTATTACTAACTTAGGGGAGCTTAAAATAAAGTTTAACAAATAAAGTGGTTAACAAATTAAAACCTTAGGTAAATGAAATTAAATTTCTGGATATGGTCAACAATTAACTATATCCTAAAGTTCTAAGTAAATATTGGTTCACAAAAACTTACACTAAAGTTTTAAACAAATAAAATGATTAATAAATTTAGAAAAAAAAATAATAAATAAATAAATTTCACGACCAAACCAAAAGACTCTGGTTTGGTCGTGAATCTGGAAACTCGTAGAAGATTGGCTTGGGCGGTGGAAACTTTTGGATTTGAGGATTCAAGTGACTAGGTGTTGCGGTTGTGGTGAACTAAAGAAGAAGAAGGGAAACCAAAAACGAAGGCCATAAAGAGGGACAAGAAACTAGAAACAACTGGTTGTTCTCGTTGCTATTAGACGAAGAAGAAGCTAAGAACGAAGAGGTGTGATGTATGCTGGATGTCTGGGCATGAAACTGTGAGGAACAATCTGTTGTGTGTGATATTGTGAATTACGAACAGAGGAGGAGAAGGAAAGACTAAAGCTGCTGGGTGCAAGGAAACATAAACAACAATGGCTTTGTTGCTGTTGTTGCTGCTACATTGAAGAAGAAGAACCAGGAAGGACCGAACAGAGGAAGGAAAAAAAAGAAAGCAGAGCATTTGCTGCTGCTGTTACAGTGGGTTGGTGGAAAGACTAAGACGAAGAAGATGGAAACCAAAAAAAAAAAAAAACAAATTGTTGCTGGCTGTTACAGCTGCTATCGGACAAAAAAGGGAAGAGGACGACCGAGTCAGATGGATTGAAAAGAAGAGGAAGAAGAAAGGTAGGTTCGGTTGGATAGAAAACAGGGGCGATGTGTGTGTGTGGGATGTGGTTGCTACTGCCATGTTTGGACAAATGAATGAAGGCGAGCAAGTTGTGAATTGGATCTAGATGGAAGAAGTGAAGAACTTGAACTACTGGTCCGTGAACTGAAGGGCAAAAAATTGTGGGTTGAATGAGAAAGAGGAAGAAAAATGAAGCAACGACAGTTGCTAGTTCAAATTAGTCCGAACAAAGGAAGAACAGGGATGTTACTATGTTGGGGTTCTGTTTGGGACACCAAATAAAAACAATGAGCAATTATAGTTAGTTAGAGCATCAATTTGGAAGCGGATGAATCAAATTGATAATGTTGAACGTGTTGAGTCATCAAGCTGGGTTAAGATTTTTGAAGGTGTTTGAGATTGCTGAACTTGCATGATCCAATTGGACGGTGAATTAGATGTGTAATTAAGCTATGGAACTGTGAGGGAGAAGGAGTTTTATATTGATTATACTTATTGTTTGTTTTTTGCACAAAGAAGAAGGAAACATTGGAAGGAGACTAGCAATATACTAGTGAGTGTAGCAAAAATCGAACATATTGAATAGTTGTAACACCCCAATTTTCAACCGAACCTCCCTTCACATTTTTTTTTTGAACTCGGAATTTCGAGCGAACTTTGTTCCACTTCTATTCAACACAAAACCAGAAATTTAAAGATCAAACATACATTCGAACTTCAACTCTTCTTCCATCAATTTAATCCAACGTACAGCTAAATTAAGGAATAAAACCCACGATTTGATTTGTTTTCTTTTTGAGTTAACATTCCTCTGTTATGGAACCAAACTTCACCGTCAAGAACACACCTAAAAATCTGGTTCCTTCGTTAATCCATACCAATCGTTCCAACATCTTAAATTCCCAAACGAATTCATCCAGAGGCAAAGCAAAATCAAAACTTCCAAAACTAGAATTTAAATGTCTTACCTCCTCTGTTTCACGATCGGCCAAACCTATAGATTAAATCTCCCATTTCCTCTATTTCAGCTACCGGACGGACCCAAGATGGAGAGTTTTTTTTTTCAGTAGTTTCGTCTTTCATTTTTTTTTTAATAACGTTACAATTTTTGAACCCAGAATTTCAAATTTCTCTCCAACAATCACAAACCAAAATTTACCCACAGTTTTCTTCCATTGAGAGCACCATTGGAATCCAAAAACCAAATCTTTGGTTAGTATACCACGATCCAACTCAAGGGTTTGAATCAGAAATTTAAATTCCTCTTTTCCTTCATTTCAGCAATCGAAACCCCAAAACCAGATTTCTCAATCCTTAAAATTCCAAAATCAAATCTCCAATTCATTTCTTTCCTTTCCTTCCTCTGTTGTCATGAGCAAAACCAGAAATAGAACCCACAAACCGGTCGTGCTCCTTCAGTTTTCCAGCTTACTTCACATGATTTTTAGCTTGCCTAGGCCCAGAAATCATATTACAGTGTTTTCCTTCCTTCCTCCTCGCTGGTTCGTTCCCTTTGCTCCTTCTTCTTCTTTGGCTCTCCTTCTTGCTCGTGCCCTCTGATGACGCCCTACAGAGCTTCTTCTTCAATGGTCGTTTGCCCCCCTGTTTCGAACGTCTTCAATGGCAGCTCCCTTTCTGTTCAAGCATCTTCATTCGTCCAGGAGTTCTTGCAATCACTGCCCAAACTAAAACCACCAGAAATTTCGATCATCACCGCTCGGATTCGAGCAACCAGAAATTTCTGGATTTCCAACACCGATTTTTCCCAAATTTTTGAATTTTTAGATTTTTTTTTTATCCGACCATATCTAGAATTTTAATCTCATTTTCTTATAACTTTTATTTGTTACTCATTTTGTTTGTTTAAAAAAAACTTAATATAAGCCAATACTAATTTATTAATCATAAGCCAATGCTAATTTGTTTAAAAACTTTAGTATATACTAAATTTGTTAACTATATCCAAAATTTGATTTAGTTTACTTATAATTTAATTGGTTAATCACTTTATTTGTTTAAACTTTATTATAAGCATCTATATGTAATAATAATACTCATACTTAATCGTTTAATTACTTTAACTCTTCTATCATGTGTATAGATATTTATTTATTTATATATTTTTTATTTATTTAATTTTTGCTTCGTTCTTTTTATTCTTTTATTTATTTATTTATTTATATATTTATTTAATTTTTATAATCTAGAATAAAATCTATTTGAACCAAAACTTTAAAATAAATTTAACTTAAATTTTTTTTTTAAAGAAAAGTTAACATTTTAGAAAATTAGATTTAAGAATTTAGCCAATAAATATTTTAGAAAACTTAAAACTTAAGAGAGCCTTAATGAAATCATAAACTAACAAAAAATATTCTAACATGAAAGATGGACACTAAGAGAAATTTAAAAGTTTAAAAGATTTAATTATTTAATTAGTTAAATATATGAATAATAATAACAATAATAACACTAATAAACCTTTGAAAACTTAAATCTCTTATAGAAAATAGCAATTTTAAATACGAAAAAGACTAAAATTTTTACAAATAGAAGTGTTCATAACTAAATTAATCGTGATATTAATAAAGTATCTAAATTTGCGAAAATTCAGTTGTTAGAACTCTAATTATATGATAACAGCTTGTAAGTAAATTATTAAAATTGTAATTTCAAATCAAGGAAATTTAGAAAACTTAGAAGTTATTTTAATTAGAATGTATAAAATTATAGAATTTAGGAATAATCTAAAATTAGTTGAAATTAACACTTACACTTCATAATTAGTTTAGAAAATTTTAAGCTTAAAAATATTTTGAATAAGATCTAATATGAAATAGGATCTTAAGAATTTTTATTGATTATTGAATTTCAGACTCTTACGAATAGCTCGAGGAAAAGCAATGTCGCCCTGAAGATCAACGAAACCAGGTGGGTGTGACTTCCTTGCTCATATGTATTATATGGATTTAAAATTTAATGCATTTGTTTGAATAGTTTTAGGTGATTAAAATCTTATTAGGAAATTGATTGAAAATTGTTTGGTTTATTTGAATGATGTGTGATGTATGATAAATTATTTAGACTCGTGCGTAATTAGTTCATGACATAATCTTGCATTTAGATTTACTTAATTATGGCATGCATGACTAGGAAAATGTGTATCGAGATCTTACTGTTTATTCATGCACCTTATCATGTTAACTTGCAAGCATAGTTTGGATTATATGTTCCAGTGTATTGTATGATGCTTGATGTGATTGAGATCGTTTGTAAAACTAAAATAAGAAGATGGTTTATTAAGAATCCACGTACCGATGCGATTGTCGAGCCTGAAGTAGATCGAGGTGACATCTCCTATATGTCACTGCTTGAGATTGTCGAACCACAAGGCGAATGGTAGGTATTCCTAATCGGAGCTGACTATGACAACTCGAAGTCCTTGGGAGATGGTACGAGGCCTAGGTAAGTACACTCCCTTGGATTGTAACTCTGACGGATAATCGGCCTTAGGCATTATCTAAGATTTGTGTTGATTTAAATCATAGGGAATACCAAGAGGCATCTCAACCCTCTTCTAGTCTTAGACTCCAACTAAAATAAATGAATGTTTGAAATGCCTAATGTATATAAGTGTTTGTAATATTTTGGATTGGGTCTGTATAATGCATGTGATGTATAGGATCGATCTACTGGGCTTTCGAGCTAACTCACACTTTATTTTTCAGGAACACCTGGATGTAGCACACAACAGTCAATGTCAGAAGACTCGCACTTTCTATTGGACACCTCATGGGAAGTCATCTGGTATAGGAGACTTAGAGGTCATATTTTATTTATTTATACTAGATTGTTTTAATGTATTTACTGTGGTTTTAACTTTAGTTGTTTTATTTTTAAATGACTTTTCCTGTTTATCAATTTTGGTTTTAATAATAGTTTTTCAAGGAATTCCGCTACATTATTTATAAATTATACTGAGAAATCTGGTGAATGTCTCGAGAAATTATCTTGATATTTTATTTTGTACGAAACATCTATCTATACATTGACTTGCAAACGAATCGTCATGAGTTTACTTTAGAAGAAAAGGATTTTGACAGAAGAGAATTTCTAGTAGTATCTTGATTTTCAATGGTCGATGATCACACGTGAGACAAAACGTGAACGAAGGTTCAATTGAAAATTGGGGTGTTACAATAGTATTGTTGTTTGTCCGTGATAAAGAAATTGTGGTGCAGCTTGAGCAACGAAGAAGATCGAACCAGTAGATGTTATTGTGTTCTGTTTCCGTGATGAAGACCATGAAGAACAATGTCTAATTGCGAATGCGAATCAGAAAGGTTTAATATTTTAATTCCTGACTTTAAATTCTTCAAAATTTTAAGTTTTCTTTCTTTGATTTTAGATGCGAAAATTGAAAATTAGAAAATTTAAATCCTTCATAGTGGAACTTAGAAAATTAAAGCCTTGTTTAGTAATTAGTAGAAATATTAATTTCAATGCTCGCAAATCTTAATAGGTACTTAGGAAATAAATATTAAATGTTAGAAAATTCGTAGTTTGAATATTTAAAATAGAAACTAGATGTAAATAGAAAATATTAAAAAAAAATTTCTTATTAAAATAAAGATGAAATAAACCAATTATGAAAATCAGTTTGGAACATTTAGTTAATAATTCAAATTAAATAAGTTTAATATTAGATTTTTATTAATGACTGAAAATAAGGTGAAATTGATTTAATAAAATAAAATTAATTAATATTTTAAATTAAGATTGGAAAAATAGTTTTCCAACATAATAATAGTTTTATTTAATATTAGAAGTTCAAGATTTAATAATTTAAATTAGTTGAAAACATGAAAAATGAACCTTTAAAAAGCTTAAAATCTTTTATAAGAAAAGAATTAAAAAAAACAATTTTGGCCCTGAAACTAATATCTAGATTCCATAATTAGTTTAAAAATCTTTAAGCTTAAAAATATTTTGAATAAGATCTAATATGAATTAAGAACTTAGGAATTTTTATTGATTCTTGAATTTCAGACTTTACGAAGTTGTTATTGTTATTGTGTTCTGTTTCCGTGATGAAGACCATGAAGAACAATGTCTAATTGCGAATGCGAATCAGAAAGGTTTAATATTTTAATTCCTGACTTTAAATTCTTCAAAATTTTAAGTTTTCTTTCTTTGATTTTAGATGCGAAAATTGAAAATTAGAAAATTTAAATCCTTCATAGTGGAACTTAGAAAATTAAAGCCTTGTTTAGTAATTAGTAGAAATATTAATTTCAATGCTCGCAAATCTTAATAGGTACTTAGGAAATAAATATTAAATGTTAGAAAATTCGTAGTTTGAATATTTAAAATAGAAACTAGATGTAAATAGAAAATATTAAAAAAAAATTTCTTATTAAAATAAAGATGAAATAAACCAATTATGAAAATCAGTTTGGAACATTTAGTTAATAATTCAAATTAAATAAGTTTAATATTAGATTTTTATTAATGACTGAAAATAAGGTGAAATTGATTTAATAAAATAAAATTAATTAATATTTTAAATTAAGATTGGAAAAATAGTTTTCCAACATAATAATAGTTTTATTTAATATTAGAAGTTCAAGATTTAATAATTTAAATTAGTTGAAAACATGAAAAATGAACCTTTAAAAAGCTTAAAATCTTTTATAAGAAAAGAATTAAAAAAAACAATTTTGGCCCTGAAACTAATATCTAGATTCCATAATTAGTTTAAAAATCTTTAAGCTTAAAAATATTTTGAATAAGATCTAATATGAATTAAGAACTTAGGAATTTTTATTGATTCTTGAATTTCAGACTTTACAATTGAGAGCATAGAGTATCTCGACAAAAAGCAAGGAGTCCTGAAGATCGGCAGAATCAGGTGGGCATGACTTTCTTGCTCATATGTATTATATAGATTTAAAATTCAAAGCATTTGTTTAAATAGTTCTAGGATATTAGAATCTTATTAGGGAATTGATTGAAATTGTTTGGTTTATTTGAATGATGTGTGATATATTATGAATTATTCAGATTCATGCATAATCAGTTCATGACATGATTGAAAATAAAGGTTGCACTTAGATTCATTCAATTACAACATACATGAATAGAAAAATATGCATTTAGATTCTATTGTTTACTCATGCATCTTATCATATTAACTTGCATGCATAGTAGAACTATTTTGCTAGTACATTGTGTGATGCTTGATGTGTCTGAGATTGTTTGTAAAACTAAAATAAGACGATGGTTTATTAAGAATCCACATACCGGTGCGATTGTCGAGCCTGAAGCAGATTGAGGTGGCATCTCCTATATGTCACCACTTGAGATTGTCGAGTTATTAGGCAGATCATAGGTATTCCTACTTAGAGCTGATTGTGACAGCTCGAAGTCTTTGGGAGACTGTACAAGTCGCAATAAGTACTCTCTCTTAGGCTGTGATGTATGTGTCGATTGATTTTAGACTGTTATTGAGACCCTCTGAGATTTGATTGGATCATAGGGAATACCGAGAGGCATCTCAACCCTCTTCCGGTCTTAGATTACAACTAAAACAAATGAATGTTTTAAACGCCTAATGTTTGAAAATGTTTGTAATGTTTTGGATTAAGTTTGTATAATGCATGTGATGTGTAGGGATAATCCACTGGGCTTTCGAGCTCACTCCCGTTTTATTTTTCAGGTACACATGGATGTAGAGTATGGTAATTTACATCTGAAGACTTGTACTTTGATTGGACACCTCATTGGAGAGGTAGTCCGGGATAGGTGGTATTGGAAGTGGTATTTTGTTTAATTTTTCTAAAACGATTTTCATGTATCTATTTGATATTAAAGTCAACTGATTAGATTTGTGAACATATTATATGTTTAACATTTTTGTTTTAATACAAGTCTTTAAAGATTTTCACTGCATTATTTATAAATTGTATTGTGAAATTCGGTGAAAGTATTGAGAAATTATTTTGATCTTTTATTTTGTATAGAACATCTATATAGACATTGACTTGAGAATTAATGGTTATAAACTAAATTTTGAAGAAAAAGATTTTTGACAGTAGAAAATTTTAGTAGCATCTTTATTTTCATCGGGCGACGATCCACACGTGAGACAACACGTGACAGGAGGTCCGGTTGAAAATTGGGGTGTTACATGCTGCCACAAACATACCCTCATCACTAGGCCTTGGCTCTGCATTGGCCTCACCTCTACTCTGACCTCTCCTAGGTCTACCTCTTCCACGTTCTCTCGGCATCCTCTACAAGTCAAAAATCATTTTCAGTATCCAATATCTTAATCATAAAGAAGCAGAAATTTCAATCACTAAACATAATGTAAACATTATTCCCACTTCCATCTCATTTTCAAACCCTTTTCCTTTAATCTTTGGACACTGTGACTTGTGATAATACCAAGTAATTTAAACCCACCTATAACCATCTTGTCGTCGTGCTACTGTGACTCTAAATTTCAATCTCTAGGTTTTCGGTATGTCTCAATGGGCTACGGGTTTATGCTTCTAAGTCAACAATAATTTGTTTGTTTCTGGGTACAGGAATTTGTGTAACAATATTCAAAATAATCATATTACATATACTACAAACGAGCACACAACAAACAAGCAAACAATGCATGCTGGCATAATGGAACCAAAAATTCTATTATGGCTAATATATTTACGCCAAATCCTGGTCTCTAAGGATGACGCAAGACCCACCATATGCGACTGTCCCATACCAATAGAATACAATGCGTGCAAATTCTTCCAAAGAGTCCATTCATCGCCCATTACAATTTCACAAGTATCTCGTTCCCTAAGGCTGACGCAAAACCCACCGTACGCGACCGTCTCGTACCTAATAGAATACATTATATACAAGTTTTGCCAAAGGAACCGACCACTCACCATACTTGGTCGTTAGTCTCCGAGTTCAAGTTTCCTCTATACCTCATCATCTCTAAGGATACCACACTGAGATTTCTCACCACGGTATTATAGAGAGATCTGCGATATAGGATCCTCCTAAGTCGTGTCATGGCTAATGAAGTGTGCATTTTCATATTATACGTCTCTAACTTATGTCTTAAAGCTTTTAATTAATGATCCATAGTGCCTTCTAGCACACCCGATCTTTACCTAAACCTAAGGTTTCAATACTTAGCAAATTCGCTTTTTCAATGTGATACCATCGGTCCCAAGTCTCAAAAAATTCCTAAGTAGCACAACACTCGCAGGGAGCAAAGCTTCCACCTACAAGGCTACTACCCATACTTTTGTCTGCCTGTGATTGGTAACTCAAGTACGTTGGTATCACCTAAGTCTTTTCTAGACTTCTAGCCATCTAGTCACTTACCCGTGACTACTACTCATTTTTGTTCATTTTTCAAAAATCAAAACCAGTAAAAATTTCATTTCCGGTGAAAACCAAATCCGGTAACCTTTTCCAGTGAAAAACCAAGTCTGGAATACGCCATCGGACTGAAATCTTTTCCCAAAGAGCTAATAACTAAGCTCTGACAAATCATGAGCCCATTGAACTACTGACTGAGCTCTGATACCACCCTGTAACACCCTGGCCCTTGCTCCGGGAGCCATCCCTGCCAGGCCTCACGTCGGGGCCAACGCTGAGACTCGCGCTCCCCTTCGGCTACTCTACCTTGTGTGCGGGATAAATCACATCAATCCTCGAACACTGGAGACCGGAATTGTCACTAACCATTTTCCTCATTCCATAAAATTGGTGTCCATCCTTACCACTTGTAACACCTCAACCCCCATATCTTTAAGCATTAGACATGACCACCATTCTCTTGACAGTGGACTAAACCAAACGGTGCGTCAGGCCGGTGTTACATTTACAAGTACACAACTTGCATCACTTTCTATTTCAATTATTTCATGCCTTAACTTTATTTGACAGTACATAATTTAAATTTAAGAAATTAATAAGGCAATAACATAAGAAATAACTGAAATTCATAAACTCAATTAATTAAATAAAATTGAGTACATAATTTGATCTTGAAGAAAAAAATTACAATGGAAGATTCAAAACTTGGGCAACATGCCCTTATATAGAAATTAAAAACTTTTTAAATAAAAAAGAATCTAACTAATATTTATGTTCTTTATGTAAATCAATTACCTGAAAAATAGAAAGAAGGGTGAGAACATAGCCCAGTGGATCTTTTTAAACATTTAAATCATTATTTCAATTCAAACAAAACAAACATATCAAAAACTTTTGTACATTAGGCGATTCAAACAAATTTCTTGTTTATGGTTGACATTTGGACTGAAAGAGGTTAATCTCTGTGTTCCACATCGTTTGGAGAGAGAATCACTCTTGGAAACTCAAACCCAATATCTATGATGTGGGATCACTCTTGGAAACCCAGTTCAAAATCATCATGGGTAAGCCGGCAAACCGGATTGGGGGTGGAACACACACGATGACACTATGCAGTCCATCATCACGCCGATACGTGGATTGAGTCATTATTTAATCTTTTCTTAGTGATAAAACACACAATATCGGATTAAACTATCGATGCGACATGTACATAATATGAATCATCAACTATTTATTCATGGCACAATTCAAGTATATCATGCATCATTATTCTTGATTTCTAAACATCCATAACATGTATATTCATGACACATCAAATAAATAAAACATGTATTCAATCATTCAACTTCAAAACATCATCACACATGCAAGACTTATTCAAGTCAAAATAAAGAAGTAAAAGCTAGAAATTACTTCCACCTTAAATTAATCTCTTTTGCACACTTCTAAAATCCGGTAGAGTTTCGTTACTCCAAAGCTTCTAAACACTCAAGAACTCTCAAGAACACTCAAGATCACTCAAGAATACTCAAGAACATTCAAGAACAGTTTAAGATTACCCAAGAACTGAGGGGATTGCCAAGAAGAAGGCCAGAGAGAGTCAAGAGGGACTAATATGCTCTTGCTTTGGGATGAAAAGAATAAGAGCACTAGGGTCCTTTATATAGAGTTTAGAATGGCATAGAATGACAAGTTTTTGGTGTTTTCCTTGTAAGAAACTTGCTAATTATTCAAATTTTCGTGCCCCCCCAGCATAGGAAAATAGCAAGTGTGTTTGGGAAATTTAGAAACATAATTTTTGAATTTTTTTGAAATTTTTTTGGATTTTATTCGAGTTTTTTTCATTATTTTCTCGGTTTAATCAGGAGCACTAAATATGGGTCGTTGATGATCCTCGATCGCGGCACTCAGATCACGATCAAGATTTACGAATTCGTTGTGGGTCGTCGGATCTTCCTCGAGTGGATCAACGTATCTGATCTGATCTGGACTATTGGATTTCCTCGAATGCAGCACATGATCGGGGCGCCTCAGATCTCGATTGTCGGATGAGCCTTGAGCGTAGCACCCTTCGCGATTAATCGAAGACGTATCAAATTTGAGCCATCAGATCATCCTTGAGCGCAGCACCGTTCGCGATTTAATAATGCAGCTTCGATCTTTGCCTTCAAACGCACCTCGAGCGCAGCACTGGATGATCATCGTATCGTGAGCACGAATCCTGGCCGTTGGATGGTCATCGATTGTAGTGTTTGGATCTTGTTCGCGATCAACAAAAGTGATTTCGGCCGTTAGATGAGGCGGATTGATTCTGGGCCTTTGGATTTTAATAATCCGGTGCTCCTGAGCACTGTTTTGGCTTTGATTTCATTCGTTGGATCAAACAGATTGAGTTTGGACCATTCGATGCAGTTTCTAATTACCAAATTTGCTTTTTAAGGTTGCTATTATCCGAAATTTGTCAATTTTACACTTTCTAATTGATGTAAACATGATTTATTTCACATTTCCTTCTATTTTAATGACTTGTAATATTTTTCCTTTTCTATTTCCTTAATACTGTATTTATTTTATATATTTTTTATTTCTTTAATATATTTAATGCCAACAATTTAATAATCTATATTTTTCATTTCTTTATTTTCATATATTTTTATTTATATATTTATTTCATATTTTTATTTTCAGAAAGATAATTATTTATGTAATTATAAATTGATAATTATATAATGTTATACTTATATTAGATAAATATAAACATACAACATTTTTATTTAATTATGTAAATTTTTCTTTATACATATTTCCATGTAGTATTTAACACTCATTATACTAAAAGACATATTATACACATATTAACCTTTATATATATATATATTATTTCTATTCTTTATTTCTTAAGCAACTCTTTTAACTTGAAATTTTCATTTAAATATCAAATTAAAGTTTTATTTGCCTATTTTATTTTACATTTAAATATTTCATATTATTTTTTCATTTTCCAACCCATAATTTGCACCCAAAGATGTCTTAAAATCTTTGAAATTATTTCACTTAACTTATTTCATTTAATTTCATTAAACTTCTTTATTTTTTGTTATTTGACAAAATTTTGGGTTATTACACCACTAGACTCAGTGGAGTAAAATATAAAAAAAATCATTTCACATGATTGTTCAACTAACAATAAATTATATCAAAACACGTCACCAAATTTTCACAGAAATATTCATAATAAATCAAGATACTGCAGCGGAATCAACTATTAAAATACACAGCCAATGCTGTACAATTCAGATATATCAACAAAATATATATTTCCTTTGCAGCGAAAACAATTCTTCAAAAACTTATAGAAAATCCATAGTCCGAAACAAATACAATGTTTCAAAATTTATATCACAAATTCCACACAGCAAAAATAGGCCACATGCCTCAGTTTTCTTCATAAATACAAAAATGGTAAAACAATTTAAAATCAAAAGAAACTCAAAGTCCTTTGTTAACCTCCTAGTGAGGCTACCCTACAACATCCATACGCCGATCAGTTAGTGTACTCCACCTCTGCATGTACCTGTAAAAGAGAGCGGGGTGAGCTCGAGAGCCCAGTGGATCATCCCTATAAATCACTAGCATTATATAAACCAAAATTTAAAACATGCACACACTTTCATTACATTAATCGTTTCAAACATTCAATTGTTTTGTTGTACTCTAAGACCGAAAAAGCTATACTCCAGGTGTCCCTCTGTGACACAAAATCGATCTTAGCCAGTACCCTCTCAAGCCATGATATTGTTCTAGACCTGTCACAACATTCAAGAATAGGTGCAATGGCATATGATCACTGCTCATCCATCCGAGGAACCTTTAGTCATCGCAGGCAGTTCCATTAAGGGCACCCAACGATGGGATCCGAAAGATGTCGTGCGACAAATATGGCCACATCCACGAGTCTCAACAGATGCCACCATCGCCCTGGTATGTGGATTCAAATTATTCTGTTAATCTTCTTTTAGTTTCAGTCATTTTCATTCCATACCATATCATCATGTTATGTATCTATCTCATGTAGCAAGTAATAGAAATAACTAGACATTATGCCTCATATTCAATCAAATACTAAAAGTATATAACTAGACATTATGCTTAATCGTCAATCAAAACATTCCAGAATTACACCCATCTTAGCATGCATCTAACATCCTAGGCTACACAAACATCATACCTTGAACTTTAAGCCTACATAATACTAGTGAGCAAAAGAATTTTGTCCACCTATATATGTCGGATGATCCTTGCGCCTACTCACGAAGATCAACGCTCAAAGTCCAAAATTTGAAAATATAAATTTCATCATTTACTCAAAAGAGTTAAAAATCTAGATTTTCCTTTTTGCCATACCAACACGCGAAACTATATTCATTTTCTTCCAAATTAAGAATAAAACATATTTAAAACTGACCACTACTTCAAAAGATGAGTAGATCGAGTTTTATTACCTATTTAAAGAATTGCACCTTCCAAAATCCTCCAAATAGGTGAAATTCCTCTAGATCCGTCAAAAACTGCAAATGAATAGTTAAAAGTTTCAGAATTTAGTTTTAAATTGATAAACTCTTCGTTTAGAAGGAAGATATGAGCTTATTTGGTTCAAGATCACTTTATACGTCAAGAACCCTCAAATCCTTAGTTTCTGATACTAAATCTATATAATTTTCTAAATGAATACACAGATCTTAAATTGAAATGATTGAGAGGTTAAAATTCCTACCTTAGACCTTTAGATCCTCCTTGGACCAGTTCTAGATCGTCTCTTTAAAGCTTTGGGATAATTTGGGGAGATATGGGAGTGAAATGACGAGTTCAGGGCTTGAAAATACTTAAATATCGTGTAATTACCAGGGTAGGCACTTTATTGACCGCAGTCACTAGATTTTTCCTTTTTTTTTTTGGATTTTTTCTCTGATGACTGCGATCACCAATAACCTAGGTTGCGAGTACAAAAATAATTTTTCAACACTTTTCCCAACTATCCACATTCCAATTTATTTTATTTTCATAAAATACCATATAATAAACATTTAAAACATATTTTCAAACATTTTTACATTTATTTCATAATTTTAAAAATTCATTTTCAATGTGTATGCATTTGAAAAAATTTGGGCTATTACATGGAATAAGACGCTAAACCAAATATTTCAACCTATTAGGGTAAACATTAGTATATCAGAGCTTGGAACATGAATCTCTAGGAAGAGTCAGAGTTCGGATACAGGTGGAAGTGATATCCTTCTCTCCCCTATATTATTTTAATAAAGATGATCGATATGACTAATTGATTATTATATTGAACTAAATTGTTAAGTCCATGCCATTTTCATACTATCTTCATGTATGTATGTATGTATGTGTGTGTAAATTCCAGAAGTATGCTAGGATGTTGTATATACCATGCTAAATTTCTTATTTATTTTAATTGGGCTGATAACTGACGCATGACAATAAAGCCCATTTTATTTACTATCTTATCAACTGTATGCATGCATCAGAATCATTTACTTTAATTTTGTCACAACTTTCAATATATGAAGACAATTAAGATGACAACCATGTACCAATACAACATATTCATATTTAATCATTGTGAGCATTGTCTCTAGAGAAATAGGCTCGGTAGAATGTATTTGTATTTGATTACGATCGATAGATCTTCGATTGAGGTTAGTTGAGTTTAGGGTTAAGGATTAATATTGTACCACTTAATTGTGTGGACTTTACATAGTTTTATTTAGCATCTTCTCATAGGCTGACCCCTACTTTAGGAGTGTCCCTAATAGTTGATCTTTTCATAAAAATGTGTCTTTAAAGGTTGATACTCACTTTAGATGAGTCCTTGAACTATACCTTAAATTGATGAAGGTTTCATCTATTAAAAGGAAAATACTGAAGATAATTCTTTTAATCTTAATGTCAACTATAAATAAGCAAATGTTCGAAACACCTAACGTTTGAAAGTATTTGCATGTTGTTGTCTTAATTATTATAATGCACGAGATGTATTTGAGTTGATCCATTGGCCTTCTTTAAGCTCAACCCTTTCCATCTTTCAAGGACCTATTGAATAGAGAAGACTTAACAAAACTTTCCAATGGTGACATTGTGAGTAGCCTCACTGACAAGGTTACTAATGGGGCTTATGTTTTGATTTATTTGTCTATTCTTTTAATTTAGTGTTAATGCATCGGCCTATCAACCAAACTCTCTTACTTGTTACATTTAAAGCGATTGTAGTCTTTGATTAATCATTGCAACTATTTGATTAATCGTTGCAACTATTTTGATTCATATTATTTATCATTTTCTTTTATCTTTTTTATTAATATTATTTGGTGTGTTTTATGATCTCAGATCAAGGTATTGTAACGATATAGCATACCTAACCTTTGGTTGTCGCCATGTTTGTGATCTAATGTTTATTTGTTTCTTATGTTGGCATCCAAGGGCATTACAGTAATTTGGCTATAGTGTGGTTGAATGACTAGATGTTAGGGTGTTACAGATAAGTACTACCTGGGGTGGATTCCTACTAGATTTTTTTAGACTAAAAACAAAATAATAGGTGCAACTTTACTAGTTGAAACTTGTGATCAGGTTCTTCTATTGCATGTTTGAGTAAAATATGGTAAATGTGCATGTGTGAGATCCATTAGGATATCAAGCTGGATCCAATTTTCCTTTTTTACTTGCAAGTACTTAAAAAAAAAAAAAATCAAAGTTACAAGTTTCGTTATCTGTTTATAATAATGGGGTGGGTTAGGTGCCCAGTAAAGTTTAGTGGCGATATTACATATTTTTTTATTAGTTTTTTTTATTTTACTATTTTAGCATAAACTTCGTTTTAACTCCGATTAGGCTAACTTGAAATGCATTTGAGAGATTAAGAAAAGATCTTTTGGAAGGCATTCGAAATTGATCAAATTGGCGTTGGGTTAGAAAAGTTAT
>JAJIYU010006129.1:0-21165 GCA_030144865.1 Tinospora cordifolia | reverse complement strand
TATATATATATATATATATATAAAATAATGAATAATTAATCAAGTAGAAATATTGAACAGGAGTGATTTGTTGGAAGAAATAAAATAAAATAAATTCAAGAGATAAATGATGATTTGGATGGATAATTAAGAAAATAAAAAGATTAGTTAAATTAAATCCTTATCTAATGACTTGGAAAGATAATGAAAGAAAATAAAATAATGAAAATTGATTTAATAAAGGAGATTAGCTTGGTGAGGTGTGAGATGAGTTTTCATTTTATGAAAATATGAATTAAAGATTATTAGGGGATAATATGCATGATGTATCAAGATGAGATAACCACTATTGTTGACTTATTTCGATAAGGGACCCACCATATTTTTGGCTATAAAAAGGGATGCTCAAACTCATTTCCTCATCCCTCAAATCTTGCTCACCATTCCATCCAAGAAAAGAAAGGAGAGAAAGAAGAGAGAAAAAGGAAGAAAAAGAAAAAGAAAAGAAAAAGAAAAGAAAAGAAAAGAAAAAAAGGGAGAAAAAAGGAAAGGGAGAAAAAGAAAAGGAGTCGCGCACTTTGGAAATTTAACATTTCAGGTAAACCATTTTTTACCTCTTTTTAATTCAGAATTATTATAAAAATTGTGATTTACAGTTTTCATAGTGTAATTTTTAATACAAGGCATTAGTTTACTGCGCGACCCAAAAATTAGGACATATTTTCCTTAGGAATAAAACTATACAATATATATATATATATCATTGTGTTCAGATTTACGAGTAGAATACAGATACGTATATTATTTGTACCCTCGTTGACCCTAGAAAATTATATGGTAATTGAAAGTCGACACATAGGGGGTATACCCATTAATACTAGAATTTTAGTTGGTGGGTACTAAAATGTCCAGAATGAAGCTTTGAACTTAATGACACTGAAATTAGGATTTTTGGAGGTCAATGGTTATATTAAATTCATGTTTATGCGATTTGAGGATTAATTAATGTATATAGGGTAAAAATAATGATAAATAACGAAAAAAAATGTTATATAATATTGCATAGCATTATGAAATACTTACTAGAGAAATATATAACATAAAAAATTATATTTATGTATTGAACCGCTAAATTTATGAAAGTGGCTGGTTATTATGTACCAAAGGTGGGACACATGTCGACAATACATATTTGTAATATTTTGAGTCAATATAAAGGCTTAATTGACCTTGTTAACCACATTGACCTTATCGATTTGACAGGTCGGCGAGGGTTAGGTTTAGATAAAGTTGATTATAGTTGACCAAGTCAATCCTTTAATTGACCAAAGACCATAAAGTTAGAATTTGAGCCAAGTTTTATGTATATATTAAGAAACTAAGTTGATCACGCAGGATCAAACATCAGTGGGACGCGACCGGTCATTAGAGGAGCACCGAGAGCTGAGCATCATCGCGTAGAGCGCACCGCATTTACTTTGGTAGGTTTTCTAACGTGGTTTACTATTTTTAGAATTAGTATAATTTATAGGAAGTGAGAAAAATATTGTAGATATTTGGAATTAGGCATTCCACTAATGCTAGATTTAGGGCAGTGTATATATAATTAACTTTTGTATAAAAAAATTTTTTACTGTACTTATTTGTTCCAGTTACTTTTGCATTTATTATTATTACTCTGATAGTGTTATATATGGTGTTGTAAAGAGGCTTAACAGTGTTTTGGGCAAGCTCAGTTTGGAAATGGGTTTGCCAGAACACTGTGCCGGTCGATTCGTCCTTCTCCCTAGGGAAGGGGTCCCGAAAAGTAAGGTTTTTGAGTGGAAGCCTATGTCGCCACGCAAGAGTGGTATGAGACACTTGAACTCGGAAGCATAGATGGAAGCTTAAAAATCTCTCTATGCTATCGTGAATTGTGTGTTGATTCATTGGTTGTTTGGATGCTCTGTAATATTATGATTTTGAATACTATATATGAGACAAAACATCTTGTACCCAAAACAAACATAAGGACTTGAAGACCTCAATTTCAAATTTAGAAGTATAAACTGATAGGCCACTAAACAAACTGAGAACTTAAAGACAAAAATCTAGAGTCATGGTTGTACGAACGACAAAAGAAAGATAACTTCGACAATAGAATGATAATTTATGAATAAAGATATGAAAGATGGCAGCTATTCCAAGTTGTAAGAACATTTAGTGTCCGAACTTTAAGAAAAAATGGTTCGTATAACCTAGATTGAATTGAAATAAAGTTAAGATGCTCCTTAAAATATTGAAATCTCTCTTTTCTAATATCATGTTGGGTTATGGGATAGTGAAATGACTTTTGGCTTGTAGATAATGGCAAGAACAAAGGTTAATGACACGAGAGATGAAAATACCGATGAGTCAAGGCAAAAGCTAAATGGAGTGCCATTAGCAGAAGCTCTAGCTCGAATAGTGGTAACTACAAATATGTTAGCCAAATTTGCTCGGCAAGTGGTAGAATGGGTCATGAAAAATCTACCACAAGTTTAGAACTCATCACCGGTACTGCCACAACCTTAGCCCCAAATTCATCATGTTTTGTTGCCTCATGGTCTAGTGATGCCAGACCGACTGATTGTGGATGACATAGAACAGAAGAACCTATTGATGGAATTCTAGAAGCTGCAACCTAGTATTTTTGAGGGTATGATTGATCACTTGGCAGTGGATAGTGGTTCACTAAGATAAACAAACTTTTGAATGCCTTAGGGGCAACTAGTCCAACAAAGTTGCATTAGTAGTGCACCAGTTTGTTAGACCTGCCTATCATTGGTGGGAGATGGTCATAAATGATCCTACTATGGACGTATCCACTATGGCATGGGAGTAGTTTAAGGCTTTATTTTATGCAAACTTTTTCTCCATGGCAAAGATGAAGTAGTCATGGTTGGAGTTCATTCGATTAACGCAAAAGACAATGATAATGGTAGAGTATGAACATAAATTCAAAGAATTATCAAGGTTTGCCCTTGAGCTGATAAAGGATGAACAGTCCAAGGCAAATAGGTTTGCTGAGGGACTCAAGGTAGAAATATGGAAGATCATCCATCCTTTGAGATTAACCACTCTTAAATAAGCGATGGTTAGAGCATAACTGATTGAGCGAGATTTCGAGCATAAACAAGCTTTGAGGAATAAACACAAGCGGTCACAGCCAAAGTAAGCTATAAGACGCTCGCAAAAGAGGCAAAATAGATAGGATGGGTATAGAGCAGCTCAAGATTAGAACCAGGCACAAAATTATAACAGGCCGCAAAACCAACAGACACAAATAAACTGTGGTAGGGATGCACAAATGGAACTAGCTAAGAGGCAAAGGTTATGCTACCAATGTCTCCAGAGGGGACATATTGCCAAGAACTATCCTAACAGAGCTCCAGCCCCTCCACAACAACTGTAGGCACATAGACAGGATGGTTGTCCATAGCAGAAATAATAGCGACATCTCCGGCCATAACACAACCAAGGGCAAAACCAAAATCAGGACATGAGATAGAAGTAGTCCAGACTTTATGTTGTCAATGTCCAGGTTGATGTTCCACTTGCAGTGGAA
The DNA here is from genome assembly GCA_030144865.1 of Tinospora cordifolia. Classification (NCBI taxonomy): domain Eukaryota; kingdom Viridiplantae; phylum Streptophyta; class Magnoliopsida; order Ranunculales; family Menispermaceae; genus Tinospora; species Tinospora cordifolia. The sequence goes on along the minus strand of JAJIYU010006129.1, from coordinate 17,600 downwards.
GGCACATTCCTTTTGTTTAATGTTGTTGTGAAAGTTTTGTTTGACTCGGGAGCTACTAAGTCTTTCATTTTTGAACACTTAGTGCATTGATTACAATTGGTGACAAAACCACTTCCTGTGATGTTACATGTAGCCACACCCATAGGGGCCATAATAAATTTTATGAAATTTTGTAAATGTGACCTTAGATTCGAAGAGAAGCTAATTTCAACCAATCTCTGTGTACTTCCTTTTTATGTGTATGATTTCATACTAGGTATGGATTGGTTGACCCAATACCAAACCAAGATAGATTGCTAGAAATGGAGGGTGACTGTGATGTTGCCTTCTAGGGATGTGTTTAAGATAAAAGGGGATATGCAAGGACTAGAAAGGAGTACAATGTTAGCTATGCTACACAGTTTAAGACAAAAGGAAGACTTCAAACAGTTGATAAAAGAGGATGCTAAAAAAACCTAGAGAAATACAAGAGATAACTGTAGTACGGGAATATGTGGAAGCATTCCCAAATGATTTACCTGGATTACCACCACACAGACTGGTTAAATTCGAGATTGAGTTACATCTAGGCACTAATCCCATAGCCATTCCACCATTTAGTCAATGGACCTACCCATTTAGACAATGGACTTGACCAGTTAGCGGGCTGGGCCGGTGTTACTTTATAGGTTACACGCTTGACTTTCTAATCCCAATATATCTCATGCCTTAATATAAAAAATGTATAAGGCTACATTATAAGAGATAAATCAAAATTCATACTCTTTATTTTATCATAAAAAAGAACACATAAAAATAAAAATGTTTGCAGTGGAATTAAAGACATACGTGGGAAAACATGCCCTACACAGAAAATTTCAAGATAAAAGGACACTAAAAGAGAGGCGTCCCACATTCTTCTTCACAAGTTCAAATTCCTAAAAAATGTTAAAGGAAGAGTGAACACAAAGCTCAGTGGATCTTAAACAATTATCCTCATATTCAAGACATTAACACATACATATTTCAACCACTTTCAAGAATTAGGGCGTTTCAAGCATTTAGGTTGTGTAAGTTGTAATTTAAACCAAAATAGTATTTCAATCCTTGATGTTCTCAACTAAGTGACTCCTTAGAGTAAAATATGACATTTCTTAGTCAATTTCATTGGACTTTGGACTTAGGGATTCTAATCCACCAACCAATCACTTAGGTATTATAAACCTCATAAACTAATCATAAGAAGAGAACACCCATAGTGTTACTCAAACAATTATGATGGTACGTAGTTTATATCACTATTTTTCTCATCATAGATCTCATGTTCAAGAAATAATAATAATATTTCAAGTTATACAATAAACTGGAAAATAATTTCAGAATTTAAGAACACGTGAAAAAATTCACTTATCATTCAAAATCACGCACCAAAACTTGGAACTCATCCCTAAACATGATACTACCATGAATGAACATAAAAATAGGCATGATCTTAAACATTCATCAAATCTAAAACATTACATGAATGGGAATAGAAACTGAAATTAAACATTTAAAATTTTTAGAAAAATAAATCAACCGAAATAGACATGCTAATAGCTTAAACATGAAAAAGGTTTAAGAGGGCAACTTTTACCTTAGCTTAGACGTTTCCCAAAAATCCAGTAACGTTTCTCCCACATTTTTGTCATTTCAAAGCTCCACAAAACCATTCTCTAATGATCACTAAACTCTAAAACTAGAAGCCTTTCCTTAGGCACAAAATGAGACGTTAATAAGAGGAAAAGAAAGAAGAAGAAGAGAGCACATTAGTGGCGTTTCACTTGCTCTTGGAATGAATGATTTGTGAACAATGAAGGGGGTATGTAACACCCCAATTTTCGGCCGGACCTCCATTCACGTGTTACCTCACGTGTGGATCGTCACCCGTTAAAAATCGAAATGCTACTAAAATTCTCTTCTGTCAAAAATCTTTTTCTTCAAAACACAGTTCAGAATCATTATTTTTCAAGTCAATGTCTGGAAAATCTCTCATACGAATTAAAAGGATTAAAATCAATTTTCGAGGCATTCACCGGGTTTCATTAATATAATCATCCATAATGCAGTGGAAAATACTTTAAAACTACTCATTCATGACAAAATCATTATACAAGAAAAGCCATTGAAAAGTAAAACAACTAAAGTTAAATCAATGTGAATACATTAAAACAATCCAGTAAAATATATAAAACATGACCTTCAAGTCACCTATCCCGGACGACCTTCTCGTGAGGTGTCCAATCAAAGTACGAGTCTCCTGATGTAGGTTACAATACTCTAAGTCCATGTGTACCTGAAATATAAAAATGGGAGTGAGCTCGAAAGCTTAGTGGATCGATCCTACACATCACATGCAGTATACACCTAATCCAAAACATTACACACACTTTCAAACCTTAGGTGTTCAAACATCATTTGTTTTGGTTGTAGTCTAAGACCGGAAGAGGGTTGAGATGCCTCTCGATAATTCCCTGTGATCCATTCAAATCTCAGAGGGTTCCAATAACCGTCTAAAATTAGTCATGTCATCACTATCACAGCCTAAGAGAGTGTACTTATCGCGACGTCGTACCGTCTCCCAAAGACTTTGAGCTATCACAGTTAGCTCTGGGCGAAAATACCTACAATTCGTCTTGTGGCTCGACAATCTCAAGCAGTGACATATAGGAGATTCCACCTCGATTCGCCTCGGGCTCGTCGATCGTACTGGTACATGGATTCTTAATACACCGTTGTCTTATTTTAGTTTTACAAATAGTCTCAAACATATCAGATATCATACAATACACTAGAGACTATAATTCAAACTACGCTTGTAAGTCAACATGATAATGCGTATGAATGGTTGATGGCAGTTAAATGCATATCTTCCTATTCATATAATCAAGTAAATCTAAATGCAACTCATTATATTCAAGCATGGCATGAGATGATTATGCATACGTCGAAATAAATCATCGTAGATCACACATCATCCATATAGACCAAATAATTTCAATCAATTTCCTAATAAAATTCTAATAACCTAGAATTATTCTTACAAATGCTTTGAATCTTAAATTCATATAATACAAATGAGCAAGGAAGTCACGTCCACCTAATTCCGCAGCTCTTTAGGGCTCCCTCACTTTCTGTTAAGATCTTCGATACTCTAAAACGAAAAATCTTTAATTCAACAATTTATGAGATTATCTGAGTTCTTAATTCACATTTTATTTTATTCACGATATTCTTAAATTTAAATAATTTTGTAATTAATTATGAAGTCTAATTATTAATTTAAACTATTTAAGGTTATTCCAGAATCCTAGAATTTCATATATTTCAAGATGAACAGTCTTTAAATGTTCCAAATTTCTTAATTTGAAATTTAAAACTTGAATAATTAATATTTCAAACTTTTACGTTTTATTCATTTCTTATTTATTTAAATTCGAGTAATTGATTTAAAAACGCTACAACTTAATTTGGGTTCTAAAAATAAATAACTTATGTTTACTAAATTTCATTTCACCTAAAATAAGGTTTTTATATCTAAGATTTGAACAAAGTCCAATTTATTAATTTATCACTTAAAAATTTCTACGTTACTCTTTTAAAGTAATTGGCTCATCTTCAGATATTAAAATTTATTAAAATAAATGTTCATCGATCTTTTTGTTTCTATAATTTAAATAACTTGTTCATATTTTAAATAAATTTATTACGAACAAAATAAGACTTTTATTGATCAAATCTTTAGTCTTGTTAGGAGTTGACAACTTTAATTTCTCACTATTTGTAGAATTTCGCTAAAATTGTTTATAGCACTACTACAAATAATTATTTATTTATTTTCCTACTTTGAATAATTTAGTATTTGCATAGATGATATCTAATTTTTCTTAATTACTTAATTTAAAGATTTAAATTATTGGAAGTACATTAATTAATTTTTTTCTTCAGTCTTAGTATTATAAAATTTCCTAATTCCAACTAATACATACTAATTTATTCATACTATCTCATGATCTGATTCAAATTATATTAATAGATCCTATTACACTTTGGTTATTGAATTAGCATGCTTAAAGTCTAATCCAAAACCCAAATCATTTTTCTTACCACTCAATTCGGTCACCCACTGCCCCTGTTTCTGGTCCTTGTTCTCTGTTCTTCTTATCCGGCGACACCAGCAGCAGCCATCACAAAACAGGGCATTGCTCTGGTTCTTCTTCCTCATTTGGCAGCCACAGCAGTAGCAACCACAATAACAGCAACGGCAACAGACCAATCAAACTCGGTTCATTGACTTTGCATAGCATTCCTCTTCCTTCCTCTGTTCTTCTTCGTTGCAGCAGCAATCACACAAAATAGAGCACCGTGCTCCTGCTCTCCTTCTTTGCTCTGTTTTCGTCCACCAGCAGTCATGGCGTCCCATTTCCTTCTCGTTCAGCGGCTACAACGGCAGCAACATGCAGCAGCAACACCAACTCAGGTAGCAGCAGCCAGCTTCTTCATTCACCCTCTGTTTCGTTCAATGCCAAACCAGAGCAGCAACAACCTGTTTATTCTCCTCTGTCCGTGACTCCCAGCCAACCACACAACAACCAGCTTCAACAAGTCTTTCAAATATGAATTTTTCGGATTTTAGAGCTTCGTTCTTTATTCCACGGCAGCCGTAGCAGCTATTTCTTCGTTCTTCTCTTCTGATCATCACCACACCTTCACAAGACTCCAATCACACCTATATCAGCTTCATCTTCTTCACTCTGCTGTTCGTGCAAACTTAGAGTAGTAGCATCACTGCATCGTCTCATGCCACCCCCAGCTCGTTCTGTGTTCTTCATTCACGACAGCCAACAACATGGGTTTTGTGCTTCTTTTCTGCTCACAATTCACAACAGAGCACAACTGCTCTTCGTTCACCCAAATCGCCCAATTTTCCCACAGATCATGCACCACCATCTTCTTTTCTTATTTTTCTTCTTTATTTGCAAAGCCACCACCAAACCAGACTTTTCTGGTTTGGCCGAGACTTTTCTTCTTCTTGTTTTTTTTTTTTTTTTGTTTAAACCTTCATTAGATTTTTTTTTAAAATCTACATATTGTTTAATCTTTTTAATATATATGCTAATCATCCTCATATATATATATGTATATATATATATATATCAACCTTGTTATAAATTTTATATCTCAATGCTCTATACAATCCATAATCCTTATTATAAATTTAAATATACTTTAATACTATCGTCATTCTTGTTTTTACGTTTGATTCTACTTTGTTTATTATATGCGTGAATATATTTTAACCATCTATTTATTATAAATTTTCAATTTCTATTTTCACCAAATTATCATATTTTCTAATGCCCCATTTCGTCATATATACATTTATCATTTATTTATTAAATTTTTATTTAATAAATATTTTTAATTTTTTGTTATTATATTCCATATCATCATTTCATTTTTCTCTACCAAAGGAATATTTTATTTTATTTATTTATTTACTCGCATTGTGGCACGCTCGCAAAGTTCCGGAGTGTTACAGGGTATTTATAATTTCTCAAGGCTTAGAGACATCTTGGGGCAGCTTGGGTAGCATGGGTAGCCACTCTCATTTGGGCAAGTTTCCAAACACTAAAGGTAGGACATGGTAAATGTGCATATTTTGGCATGTGTGCATATCTCTTTTGTGGGCCCACTAGTGATCTTGCTAGTCTTTGTTTCTAATTCAATTTCAGAGACTGAAATTCTTCTAGAACCCTTCTAAAATGGTCTTGGACGTCCCATAGAGAGAGTGAATATTCTTTCATATCTTTCTCCTTTGATTCTTTTGCTTGCTCATTACATTTAGGCAAAAAGGCATGTTTTCTTCTCTTTGCTTTGGACGTCCAGCTAGTGGGTGTATGATATCAAAGCATGAGAGACACCCAATCACATGCTGATATTTAAATATGATCCCCTAGGAAATCTTCTAATTTAGTCATGAGTATGGGTGGCATCCCATATGTGAGAATCACCCAATCTAGGCGCCAAAATGGGAGAGTAAAGGTTTCATTTTTGATTCTCTCTTTGAGTATGGGACGGCTAGGGTTTTATGACCATCAATTCCGATTTCAAACCTTCCTAATTACGTTAATTCACATGTGTGCACACACAAATGTGCATGGGTGGACCAATTTTTGCTTAGATGAGGCATGAAACACATGATCATTAACTTGGTGTATGGAATCAATCTTCATAGATCTCCAAATCCTAGGTGGGACATCCCAAATATGTGGTGTGCTGAATCACTTGTGTGGTACATTAGATCATGATTAATGGAATCAAATAAGGGAAGATGTCCCATGGTGGTTGAGTAAGGGGGGGTGCACCCAATCATGGTGTTCCCCCCATGTGACTTGCACATGCTTTGGGTGGCCATGCCTTCATGGGTTCACATGAATTTAATAAAATTTAATATCTCCCTAACCACTAGGAATTTAGGTGTATAAGCTATAGTTTTGGAATTACATGATCAAGACAAAAATTTTAAGGTATAGCTTGGCCCAAGGCATCTTTCCTTAGAAACCTTCTTTATTTAGAGCCCACTAAAGGTACTTCACTCGAATCTTGGCCAATTGTCCCAATTTTTGGATATGTCATGTGTCTTGTTAGTTTATGCTATCCAATGGAGTTTTGAGTCATTCTGAATCCTTGAAGTATCCTAAATTCCATTTTTTTTCCTAATTTAAAACCCTTGAAGGGTATTTAGCAAATGAGAATCCTAATCTTGACCAACTAAGATAATTTTCGGATATATTATTCTATCGGCTGATTCAAGTCACTTTGCTTCATTTCAGGTGATTTTGAATTCCTAAATGAGAGTTTTAGAACTTGCCAAATTTAGCCCTGAAACGAGTTTGGTTTCATTTTGCACCCAAATTTCACTAAATAAACCTTGAATTTTGTTTTATTTGGTATAAAATTTTCAAGATATTACAACCTACCCTCCTTACAAAAGTTTCGTCCTTGAAATTTGCACATAGTTACGAATTTTTATTGAAAGGGTGTGGATACTTTGTCTTTATTTCGCTTTTTAGTTTCCAGGTGGCTTCTTCCACCCCTTGTTGTTTCCATAGCACTTTTACTAATGGAATGTCCTTCGTTCTTAGATTGTGTACCTTGTAGTCGAGGATTCTAACTGCTATTTCCTCATAAGTAGCATCATCCTGGATAGTTATTTCCTCCCAATGGATGATGTGAGAGTGGTCAGGTTCGTACTTTCTCAATGTAGATACATGGAATACGTTATGAGTTGAAGTCATCTGGTTTGGTAGGTTCAACTTATAAGTGCATTCCCCAATCCTTCGAAGTATTTCAAAGGGTCCGACAAACCTAGGAGAAAACTTCCCTTTGAATCCGAATCTCTTGATGCCTTTCTGAGGACTGATTCTTAAAAACACTTTCTCCCCAACTAGGAACTCTAGTGGTCTTCTCTTATTATCAACATAGTTCTTCTAAAGACTTTGTGTTGTGATCAGTCTCTTCAGTATGAACTTGACTTGATTGTTCATTTCTTCCACCAAGCCTAGACCTGTAAACACGTGATCTTCAAGCTTTGCCCAACAAGTAGGAGATCTGTAGGGTCTTCAATAATGAGCCTCGAATGAAGCCATCTTAATGCTTGCCTATTAACTATTATTATAGGCAAACTCTGCCAGGTGTAGGTACTTACTCCATTTCCCCTTGAAGTCTAGGACGCATGACCTCAACATATCCTCTAAGATCTGATAACTCTCTTAGACTATCCATTAGTCTAAGGATGAAATGTCGTACTCATGGTAAGCTTCGTGCCTAACTCCTTTTGTAGACTCTGCCAGAATTGTAAAGTGAAGTGAGAGTCTCTGTCAGACACAATTGACTTAGACACACCATGAAGCATCCCTGTTTCCTTGATGTAGAGTTCTCCCGACTTACTAACTTGGTCTGTGGATCTAATTGGCAAGAAGTGAGCCACTTTGGTGAGACGATTCACAATAACCCAAACGATGTCTTCTCCCTTCTGGTTCCTGGGCAAACCACTGACAAAGTTTATGGCAATGTTATCCCACTTCTATTCGGGGATAGGGAATGGTTGTAACATTCCATAGGGTTTTAGGTGTTGTGCTTTAACTTGTTGGTAGGTTAAGCACTTGGAGACATGCTTAGCCATGTCTCTCTTCATTCCTTTCCACTAGTAAGTCCTTCTGAGGTTCTGGTACATCTTATTTCCTCCTGAATGCATCGTATATTTGGTTTGATGAGCTTCATCCATGATGACTTTCTTACTCTACCCATTCCGAGGTACACAGATCTTCGTCATAGGGTATTTGTAATACCTAAAATTTTAGTGTTGTAATACCCGAAATTTGAGTTAAAAAAATTATTAAAAATTACTGTTCAAATATATGGTTACTGTTCGAATATATGGTTACTGTTCACAAATACGGTCACTATTTTGTCGGTAGACAAAATAAGGTTCGGTGGTTACTATAGTTACAAAAACAAACTATTTGTAACTGTGCGATTTTGTCTTTTTCTGCCAGAAAAACCTATATAAACCACCCCTCATTCTGAAAATTCATTCTAGTAAGAAAAAAAAAATTCTTTACTTACTCTCTTTTCTTCTCTTGTTCTTTAGCTGTTTTAGACAGCAAATATAGTAGTAGGAAGGGGAAAACCCCAGTTTTTGCATAGTAGTAGTAAAGATCTACTGTTGGGTGCCTCTTTTGAAGCAATTGGAGGGTCTTTCTGATCAAAGCAGGTATAATCACTCTGCTCTAGTCTTTATTTAAGATTGGAGATGTCGTTGTTCGTTTCAGTACGCATACGTAGTTTACTGTTCATATATACGGTACTGTTCATACAGTACTATTCATGGGCATCGATTAAATCACATTTTCGAAACGTAGATCCTGAAGACTGTTGGTCAAAGGCTCGAAACAAGTTGAGATAATACTGCAAGGATTCAGAGAAATACTACTGAGGTGGAAGTGAGTACTCTACTCTCTAGTGTTATTTGAATTTTAATGCTGAATATGTGATGTTTGCATTGTTTGAATGCCTAGAAATATGCAAGGTTATTAACTAAATAATTTGTGAAAGATTTTCCTTTATTTTTAATTTATATTATTTATGACCGAGAGAGTATGCTCTGTAGTTGCGTCTTGTACAATCTTCTACACCAGAAATCGACAGTCATTGTTTTCACCTATGAAAATATTGATTTATGATGTCATGCTGATGGAATGTTTAATTATTAATGAAATATTTATTTTATTATGCTCTGTTCACAAAAATAAGATTAAATAAAGATTTCAACCACGAACTGGCGCGGGGACGAATGTCCTTCGTATGTGTTCCATGTAGAATTAGAATTGGTTGTTAGGATTGACACCTGAATGAACTGGGTTTTAGAAATGATCCTAGAGAAGGGTTTGAGTTTCAAAATTGATCTATCTCCCCAGATCTGGAACACAGAGGTTAACCCCTTTCGGTCTAATTGACAACTGTTGATAAATAAATGTTTGAAATGCCTAATGGATGATAAGTGTTTGCATATTCAGTGTTTTGTTTAAATAATGCTATGAGTGTACTGTGTATGATCTATTGGGCTCTTGAGCTCACCCAATCATTTTTTTCAGGTAACAATTGAAGACATTGCCCCAGCAGATCAATGTAAATTAATAACAGTGTGCCTCACAGTATGAGGATAGTAGAAAATGAACTGTATTGTAGGGCTTGTGACCCACTATATTTGATCATGTCAGATGTCGATAGTATTTGTATTATCAAAAGACGGCTATGGAGCCCATAGAATTGTTCGTAACTCTGATCATAAATCAATGTTTTCAGTTATTTTGAAATACTGAGATTATTGTGTTTCTGTTGTATTTATACTCTATACCTTGGGATATGATCTGATGAAACTAACAAATGTGATAAATAATGAAAAAAAAATAATATCCCCAATTCTCAGATAGAAAGCAGGATTGATTGCACTCGGAACAAATGACGTCTCAAGTTACAAGACAACCACGTCGCCTATGACGTATGTCAGAAAGATCGGGAATTAGGGTGTTACAAAGGTGGTATCAGAGCCTAGGCTTTAGATGCCTTGGGCAAGAATTAGAAGGAATTAACTAGTCAAGTAAGACTATTTATTTAGCTAATTTAGAAGCCCTACCTCCTGTTTTGGAAATTGAAATAATTTTGAAAAAAAAATTATTTTTCAAAAAGAGATATATGTTTTCAATTGTTTTGTTTGGATACCAAGATTACGAGTTGAGCTGATAGTGGGTAAGCTTTGTCCCGAGTAAAGCTAAACATTGAAAGAGAGATGGGTTATTCCGTTTTAGAAAGCACAGTTGCTAAATAGACTTCGGTCTCGCCGTCCGATCTGAAGGTTGTCCCACTAGCTCATACAAGTAGTTGAAGTTTAAGGACACGCTTTTCTTCTGAAATTTCGGCAGCAATTCCCCCCACGTATTAGTGCCAATGACAACCGGCCAATTTAATTTCCCAATTCGAGAGCTTCTCACACACACAAGAAGGGAAGATGGAAAATGTGCCAAAAAGAAGGCTTTGAGAAAACAAGAGGGATCATTCAACTCTTATTCTTATGAATGAAATTATGAGCCTAGGGGGTTTATAAAGGTTTTCCAAGGGAAGAAAATAGAATGTTTTGAGTTGTTCTTGGAGCAAAACACCTAATTAGTCTACAATTTAGTACTTTCTAATTTTTAGAGGAGAATGATTATTTTTAGGATTTTTTTTCAGATTTTAGAAATAATTTTTGGAATTTAGAAACTATTTTTCAAAATTTTTTAGTATTTTTCATTATTTTTTTGAAATTTTCGTTTAATTTTTCGGATCCGTTAATCTTGTTTCTAGGATTTTCCTCAAGACACGTGTTCAGGTTAAATCGGAGTCGTTGGATTGATCTCGAATCAATCAACAGAAATTGGATTCTCGATCTCGGCCGTTATATTTCCTCGAGCGCATCAACGATCGCGATCTAATCAAAATAGTTTTAATCTGGACCATCCGATGATCCTCGAGCGCATCAACGTTCACGATCTAATCATGCGGCTTTGATCTTCGCCATTGGATGCACCTCGAGCATAGCACCAGATGATCATCTTACTGTGAGCACGAATCCTGGCCGTGGATGATCATCAATTTTAGTGTCTGGATCTGGTTCATGATCAACGAACTCTCTTCTGGCCACACGATCATCCTCAAGTTACGTATGCGGATCTCTGGCCATTCGATCTTGATGATCCAGTGCACCCGGGCATTCATTTTGGCTTTAATCCCATTCGTTGGATTTTGGCATATTGTTTTTGGACCGTAGGATGCATTTTAAGTTTATTTTTTGATTTTTTAGCCGAATTTCTTGCTTTCTTTTCGGATTTTTGCCAAATCTCGATCCCGATTGACTTTTTAATCCCGTTTTCATAAAAAAATGCACATATCCTTGTATTTTTGGCTATGATATCACATTTTATGCATTATAATCATATTTTTTTCTTCCAAAAATCTCTTAAATTGATTTTTATCCCTCATTTGGGTAACTAGGATTTGCCAAAATTCTCATTCGTCAATTCTGTATAATTTTCTAAGTAAAAATCTAATTTTCATATGAATTTTTTGAGATGTTACAACCTGCCCTCCTTAGAAAAAATTTCGTCCTTGAAATTTGTACATATTTAGGTATTCCTTATGAATAGATGCAGGTACTTGGTCTTCATCTCGCTTTCGAGTTCCCACGTGGCTTCTTCTACCCCATGGTGTTTCCACAACACCTTCACTAATGAGATATCCTTTGTTCTTAGATTTTGTACTTAGTGGTCAAGGATTTTGACCTCTGTTTCTTCGTAGGTAGCATCATCTTGAATATTCACTTCCTCCCAATGAATGATGTGAGAGGGGTCAGGTTCGCATTTCCTCAACATGGATACATGGAATACGTTATATGCTGAAGTCATCTAGTTTGGTAGATCCAACTCATAAGCACATCCTCCGATTCTTCTAAGTATTTCAAAGGGTCCTACAAACCTCGAAGATAACTTCCCTTTGTATCCAAATCTTTTCATACCCTTCTGACGACTGACTCTCAAGAATACTTTGTCTCTAACTTGAAACTCTAACGGTCTTCTCCTTTTGTTTGCATAGCTCTTTTGATGGCTCTGCGTAGTAGTCAGTCTCTTTTGTATTAACTTGACCTGGTTGCTTGTTTCTTCTACCATGTCTGGCCCAGTTAATACTTGATCTTCAAGTTCGGCCCAACAGGTAGGTGATCTGTAGGGTCTTCCATAAAGAGCTTCGAATGGAGCCAATTTTATGCTTGCTTGATAACTGTTGTTATAGGCAAACTCTGCCAAGTGTAAGTACTTGTTCCAATTTCCCTTGAAGTTTAGAACGCAAGCCCTCAACATATCTTCCAAAATTTGGATAACTCTCTCAGATTGACCATCCGTCTGAAGGTAAAAGGATGTACTCATGGTGAGCTTACTACCCATTTCCTTCTGTAGACTCTGCCAGAACTGTGAAGTGAAGTGAGAGTTTCTGTCAGACACAATAGACTTGGGTATACTATGCAGTCTGACGATTTCTTTAACATAGATTTCTCTTAGCTTGTTGACTTGGCCTGTGGATCTGATTGGCAAGAAGTGGGCCACTTTGGTGAGACAATCCACTATCACCCAAACAGTGTCTTCTCCCTTTTGGTTCCTGGGTAAACCACTGACGAAGTCCATGGCAATGTTATCCCACTTCCATTCAGGGATTGGGGAGTGGTTGTAACATTCTAGAGGGTTTCTGGTGTTTTGCTTTCACTTGTTGGCATGTTAAGCACTTAGAGACATATTTGGCTATGTCCCTTTTCATTCCTCTCCACTAGTAGGTTTTCCTGAGGTTTTGGTACATCTTATCCCCCCCAAGGTGTATGGTATACTTAGTTTGATGAGCTGCATCAAGTATGACCTACTTGCTCTGTCCCTGCTGGGGTACACATATCTTTTCCCCAAACCTTAGGATATTTTCAGCATCCATCCTGAATTCAGTATGTTTTCCTTGCGTGACTCCTTCGATTAGTTGAGCAAGCCACTTGTCTTGCTTCTGTTCATCCTTGATTTCATGTAATAGGTCAGGTTGGCAAGACATATTGTAAAGATAGGCTTCTTTTTCATTAAGGTTTACACCCAACCTAAAATCTTCAATCAACTGGTACATCTGGCCTTTTTCTTCCTCCTGCTTGTTGAACTTCCTACTTAAAGCATCGGCCTCTACATTGGCCTTCCCCGGATGGTAGTGTAGTTGAAAATCATAGTCTTTCAAGAATTCCATCCATCTCTGTTGCCTGAGGTTCAACTCCTTCTGGGTGTAGATGTACTTCAAACTCTTGTGATCTGAAAACAGATCAAATTTATCGTCGTAAAGGTAGTGTCTCCAAATCTTCAGGGAAAACACAATGGCCGCTAATTTTAGGTCGTGAGTAGGGTAATTCTTCTCATGGACCTTCAGTTGTCGCGAAGCATAAGCGACTACTTGTCTTTCCTGCATCAACACTGCTACAAGCCCACTCAGCGAAGCATCGGTATAGAGTATATAAGTAACACCAGGAGTTGGGGCGACTAGAATAAGAGCCATAGTTAATCTTGTCTTCAGTTCTTGGAATGACTGTTCACATTTCTCATCCCACTGGAACTTAACTCCTTTTCTAGTCAACTTAGTCATAGGTTCAGCCAACTTGAAAAAATCCTTAATGAACCTTCTGTAATAGCCTGCCAAGCCCAAGAAACTTCTGATTTCTGTTACTGTCTTGGGTTGCTTCCAGTTCATAACGGCTTCCACTTTCTCCGGATCTACAAATATGCGTTTTGCTGATACAATGTGGCCAAGGAACTTGACAGTTTCCATCCAGAACTTACACTTACTGAATTTAGCATATAGCTGGTTTCTTCTGAGAGTTTCTAGTACAATCCTCAAGTGTTTTAGTTGCTCAGCTTCTGACTTAGAGTAAATTAGTATATCATCCATGAATATCACTACAAACTGGTCAAGGTATTGTCTGAACACTCGGTCCATCAAATCCATGAAGGTTGCCGGGGCATTGGTCAAACCAAATGGCATCACGGTGAACTCGAAGTGTCCATATCTTATTCTAAAGGCTGTATTGTATATGTCAGACTCTCGAATCCTCAGCTGATGGTATCCTGACCTAAGATCAATTTTAGAGAAATGAGTGGCTCCTTGTAATTGATCAAATAGGTTATCAATCCTTGGTAAAGGATATTTATTCTTTACTGTAACTTGATTTAACTTCCGATAGTCGACACACAGTCACAAGGAACTATCCTTCTTTTTCACGAATAGTACTGGGCCTCCCTAGGGTGATTCACTCGACCTGATGAAACCTTTATCCCTGAGCTTGTCCAATTGAGTTTTCAGCTCAATTAGTTTTACTGGTGCCATTCTATAAGGAGGTACGGTTATAGGGTTGGTTCTAGGGTGAAGTTCGATCTTGAACTCTAACTCTCTTGCTGGTGGTAGTCCATGTAAGTCATTTGGGAATACATCCTCGTACTCACTGACTAAAACTAGGTCATGAATATTCTTTAAGTCAGTAGGTTCTTCTTCAGAGAGTTCTTTGAACTCATCCGTCTGCTTCAAGCAATTCAGCAAGGCTAGGGTTGGATTTCTTGGTAGTCTCCGTATATCCCTATTGATTTTAAAGATTTCCCCAGAAGGTAATGTTATGGTCACCCGTCTCTTAGGACAATCTATTTGGGCCTGATACTGATTTAACCAATCCATCCCCAAGATTACATCATAACCATAGAAAGGTAGGGTATATAGGTCGACTATTAAAAGTTTATCCCCAAACCTAAGGTCACAACTACACATCTTCTCTGAAGTCACAATGGTCCCAATTGGTATGGACACATTCAAAGTCATAGGCATTGTTTTTGTCACAAGTTGTAACCTATCAGCTAGTTTTTTAGAGATAAAAGATTTTGAGGCACCCTAGTCAAACAACAGTTTCACAGCAGCATTAAACAATAGGAACGTACCTTCTACTGCAGGGGCCTGGTCTTCCTGGGTCTCAACTGTAAACATTCTGGCCTGGTTCTGACCACGGCCCTGGTTCTGCCCTTGATTGGCATTTTGATTCTGTCTGGCTTGAGATCGCCCATTCTGACTTCCCCCCTAAGTATTTTGTTGTTGCTGCTGGGAAGCCTGAGCTGGTGCAGTTGGGCAATTTTTTGCCAAATGACCGTTCTGCTTGCATGCAAAACATAATTCCAGCCTCTTAGCTTCTTCACTTGACTCGTCTTTATTTTGCCCCTGTTTCTGTGGAGCCTTGACAATTTTGCTTTTCTTCTGGATCCCTTGTTGGTCCTTTCCATTTTCATTCTGTTTATTCTTTCCTCTCAACCTTTGTTCTAGGTTGAGCTCTTGTTCCAGGATTAGGGCTCGTTCAACAACTTCCTTATAGGTTCGGAGGCCCAATGTCATGATAACCTTTCGGATCTCGATCTTGAGACCTTGTGCAAATCTGTTGGACTTCATTCTTTCTTTTCGGATCAATTCTTGAGAGAATTTGGCCAGCTCAGTAAATTTTCTCTCGTATTTAGTTACTGTGAGATCCCTTTAATTGAGTTTCACAAAGTCTTCTTGCAACTTTCTGAGAGTTGCCTCCGGAAAGAATTTGTCATAAAATTTTTCTCTGAACTCTTCCCAAGTCATGGTCGCAACGTTAGTGTTGGGATCCATCTGCATCATTTTCCACCATCCACGGGCTGGTCCATTGAAATGGTGTGTGGCTAGTGCTACTAGTCATGAACCCGTCACCTTCAGCACATTTAGTAACTTTTGCATCTTCAGGTACTAGTGATCAGCAGAGATGTAGTGATGTAATACCCTAGAATTTTGTCAAATAATTTAAAATAAATAAATAAGTTTGAGGAAATTAAATGAAATAAATCAAGTGAAAATAATTTCAAAGATTTTAAGAAATTTTCGGGTGCAAATTGTGGGTTGGCATATGAAAAATAAAATATATTGGAAATATAATATAAAATAGACAAAGAAGACCTTAATTTGATAATTAAATGAAGATTAAGGTTTAGTAAAATGAATTATGAAATTTAAAGAATTGCTTAAGAAATAAATAAAAATAAAGTATAAATACACATATAGATTAATATAGAGGTATGAAAAAGATGTGTGTTAGCACAATAAATGTGAATACTACATATTATAGGAATATGTACATAGAAAAAAAATCATATAATTAAATAAAATGTATTTATCAAACATTATGTAAATAATAGTGTGTAATTTATAAATTATTATCTGAAAATGAAATAAGAAATAAATAAAAATACATAGAAATAGTAAATATGGATTATTTAATTAAAGATATTAAAGAAATGAGAAAATATCTAATAAATATAATATTAAATAATTAAGAAGGAGAAAATACTAGTAAATCCTTAAAATAACATGATTTGAGTAAGAATCAATGTTTACACAAATTAGAAAGTGAAATTGGGTTGATAATTAGCAATTTTCGGATAAAAGAAACCTTAGAAAGTGATTTGGTAATTAGAAACACGATCCAACGGCCGAAAACGTATAATCCATCCGATCCAGGATCCAATGGCCACGATCAAAATCTTATCGAACGCTCGGATGCACCAGATCAGCCAGATCGAACGACTAGAAATCTGTATGCGTGACTCGAGGAATATCAAACGGTCAGGAATTGAGATGTATATGATCTGATGCGTAACTCGATGATCATCAAACGACCCAAAATGAGGCGCTCGGGAAGATCGCGAACGGATGCGTCAATCTAGGATGATCTAACGGCGCACAATCGATCAAATAGATCTAACGGACTAGATGATTTTTGGTAATCGCAAAATCGATCCGAACACAGAACTCGAGGATGATCAACGGTGTAGATGAAAACTCGAAAATCTCGATCGCGATCTGATGCTTTGATCGAGGATCATCAACGGCCGAGATTTCACCAGCCAAAACTCAATCGTGAACGAACACTCCGCTCTAGGAAATCCGACAGACGAGATCGAAGATCCGATTCTGTTGCTTGATTCGAGGAAAATCTAACGGTGCCGATCGAATCCTAATGCGCGTTTCGAGGCAAATCTAACGGCTGCCATTCTATCCGCCCGATCTGATCACGAACGATATCCCGAGGACGATCTGACGGCTCACGATCGATGCTCCGATAATTACGAATTTAAATAACGTAAAATCTGATTAAAAATCCGAAAAAAATAAAAAAAATCCAAAAAAATCTTTCTAAACTCCAAAAAATTCTAAAAAAATACCTACTATTTTCCTATGCTTGGGGGGCACGAAAATTTGAAATTTTCCAAGTTCCCACCAAAAAACTTACCATTTTATACTAGTTTGAAGCTTATATAAAGGACCCCCATGCTCACAATTCATCTCATCCCAATTCAAGAGCATACTAGTCCCTCTTGAATCTCTCTAGCCTTCTTCTTGGCAATCCCCTTAGTTCTTGAGTG